>JAPPVO010005398.1:0-27343 GCA_030407325.1 Camellia japonica | reverse complement strand
TCGGGAAACTTGGGTACGATTGGGGAAGGTCATCTATGAGCACCCCCGCTCGCCCGATCAAAGATTGGCCACTACTAAACTTGATATCTTGTTTTTGAAAACACATGTGTTCTTATTCCAGTTTATTAGCCAAGAATTACTATGTGATGCGCACAACATACAAGTATAGACTGGATCGCCTAAGTTGGAACAAAACATCTCATGTTTGTTTTTGAAAGCGGGTTTACTACTCGCAAGTAGGCTAAAATGCGGATTTTGCCACCCTCAAGTGGGCTTAGAAAACATGGTGATTTGCCACTCTTAAGTGGGCTTAAAACTCGTAATCAATGAATTGTTCCAATTCAAGTAATCCAACCTTCACCCACAGGCATTCAGGCAGTTATATCACATAAGCAAATAGCCTCATGGCAAGCATGCTATCATGGCAACACTTACACGCATGCAGTATGCTAAAGCGTAAACGCTTACCTAGTACTCCGAGCCAAAACAATGGCTAGTTAGTAATCAAATGCATGATCCTAGCTCATGTTAAGATGGCTAATGCAACACAGGCAAAAGGCAACTAGAAATAGGTCGGCTATTCTAAGATGGCATGTGAAATGCGACAATTCGATACATGTATTCAACTTGGAATTGAAATACAATGCAGTTAGTATGATGCGCCGAGCCCGGTGCATGCAATATAGATGAATGATGCAAACATGCATAGCATAAGGATGCTAAATGAAATATGCCCTAGAACTAACCATCGATAACAGGTAAGTAAAAGGGAGAAAGACGTGCGGTTGGAAGACATGCATCACACACATGTACGCTTATTACACAATTGTGCCCTCTCGACGGAGGGACGAAAGAATAATACAAATCACCTAATTAACTAACTAACAAGCTAATTAATTATTACACAACACTTAACTAATTAAACAAATTAATTAAGCTACTAAAGCAGTAAAGCTGCCTCGGGAAGAGGGTCAAATGCATGCATGCTCGACTCCGCTCGGAAATCCATCGCCATGTCACATGTTGCCTCTGTTTGCACTGCTCTGCACCTCTAAAGACTGCACAAGTCTCAAGGATGCTTCTAAACTACCTCCTGAGCACTGTGGGAGGTCATCGACCAAAGGGAAAGGCCACCGGCCATGGGAAGCTGGTCATCGACCATGTGTGAGGCTCTCGGCCAACAATGCATAGCCAGCCGGCACTGAAGATGGCCGACCGGCCATCTCTTCCTGCAGAATGCTGTTTTGCTGCAGCAGAGGACAAACAGAGCATGGCAATGCATTTTCAAAGCAATGTTTGCACCACCACCCTCCCTATCATGTCATGAACTCAAGGGAGTATGGTTCTCGACCCTCGGACCATCAACCACGCATTTCAATGCATGATGGCCCAGAGGAGTCAAGTGTGCATTATATAATCAAATGAAATGCACACAAATCACATAAAGGACCCAACCTCTATCATGGTTGATCAAGAGGCAAGGGATGCATGCACAATGCTATTCAACCTAAGCATGCAAACAAACTAATGCAACATGAGTATGCAAGCAACAATGCTATGTGCAATAGGTATAAGCTAAACAAGTAAGCATGCAAGGCGTGTAACAACAATGTTAATGTCAAACATGCAACAACATGTGAGGGACAATGCATACAACCATGCAAAGCAGCTTCAACAAAAGCATGCCAAATGCAAAACAACTTAAGCATGCAACAACATGCAATAGGCCAAGTTTGTAACAACATGCAAGGCAAGCATGCAACAACACGTGGGGATGGTTTTAAACCAAAATGGGCGGCTCTCAAATAAGCCCAAATCAGTGGCCAAAAAGCTAAGAAAATGAGGACAAATGCACATACAAACATGCATGTATAAATGGTCCAATACTTAGGCATAAAAGGGAAACTTTTAAGAACACTTAAAAGGAATGAAAAGCATGCAAATGTGACAACATGACATGCTCTGAGATCATGTTAGGGATGATGCCAAATCAACCAAACCATGCAAGTAAGGCATGCAATAAAGCCCAGAACTTGAAACTAGCCAAAGGACTTCAAACCAAGGCTACATGAAGCAAGCCCCAAAGGGCCAAGGGGACCTAAAACAGTCTCAAGGTAGGTCTAAACAAGACAAAAGTGAGCTCGAAACTAGCCACACAGGCGCCAACACAGGCTAGAACACAATGCCAAAGACATGAGGCATGCTAGGTGTGGACGCGCCCTTGGGCCTCACCCTACAGTTCGGACTCCCTTTGTTGTCACGGTTCTAAATCCGAACCAAAGAGTCCAAATCTGGCAAATCGTTTTGAGAAACAGATTTTTAGAAAAGAAGTACCAAACATGGACTGCTTTGCCAGATACAGAGTCGCCACCTAAATATTTTTTAATGGGGAAATTTAGGAAACCCTGACTCGGTGCCAAAGGCCACGTGTCCGTCATCACCAAAGTTGCCTCGGCTCGGGAACTTGGGTACGATTGGGAAAGGTCAGCTATGAGCACCCCCTCTCGCCCGGTCCGAAGACCGGCCTCTACTAATCATGATATCCAATTTTGAAAACGTTATGTGTTCTTATTCCGGTTATTAGCCTAGATTTACTATGTTATGCGCACAGCAAACAAGTATAGACCGAATCGCCTAAATTGGAACAAAGTATTGCATATCTGTTTGTTTGGAAAATGGTTTGCTACTCGCAAGTAGGCTAAAATACAGATTTCAACGAGTTGTTCCAACTCAAACAATCCAACCTTCACCCACAGGCATTCAAGCAGTTTATAACACATAAGCAATTAGCCACATGGTAAACATGTTGTCATGTTAACATTCACACTCATGCGAGATGCTAAAACATAAATACTTACATCGTACTCCGTGCCAAAACAAGAACATGTTGGCAATCAATGCATGATCCAAGTCCATGTTA
This sequence comes from Camellia japonica, assembly GCA_030407325.1. NCBI lineage: Eukaryota > Viridiplantae > Streptophyta > Magnoliopsida > Ericales > Theaceae > Camellia > Camellia japonica. Next base: position 24,423 of record JAPPVO010005398.1, on the reverse strand, counting down.
AGTGCCTAATGCATCGCATACAAAATGTCATTAGAGTAGGCTCGGCTAATCTAAGGATGATATGTGAAATGTACAAGTAGCATGTATTCACGTTTGTTTTGAAACACAATGCAATTAGCGTGATGCGCCGAGCCCGGTGCATGCAATATTGATGAATGATGCACGCATGCATGGCATAGGATATGCTAAAGTAAACATGCCCTAATACTAACCATCAAAGCAGGTAAGTAAAAGGGAGAAAGAAGTGGGGGTTGGAAGACATTCACACACTCACCCACACTTATTACAAACTTGCCCTCACTCGGAGGGACTGAAAGGATAATACAGACTGAAAAAATAATCAACTATCCTAGCTAATTACTTATTACAGACCAACTAAATTAATTAAACAAATTAATTAATCTAATTTAAGCAATAAAATAGTCCCGGGATGAAGGTTCGATGCATGCGCGCTTGGTTCTGCTCGGAAAGCTGCTGCCATGCTCAAGATGCCTCTGTTTTCCCTGCTCTGCTCCTCTGAGGACTGCCAAAGTCTCAAGAGTTGCTCTATGGATGCCAGGGGACACCACCGGCTGAAGGAGGGCACCACCGGCCATCCAGAATGGTCACCGGCCACAACTTAGATCCATCGGCCAACAATGATGGCCGGTCGGCACTAAATGTCGCCGGCCGGACAAAACTTCCTGCAGAAACTGATTTGACAGCAGCAGAGGACAATACTTGGCATGGCAATGCATTTCAAGCAATGTATGCACCAATCACACCCCATATCGTGTTTATGACTCAAAGGGGGGCATGAATCTTGGTTCTCGGACCGCCAATCGCGCATTTCCATGCATGATGGCCCAAGAAACCAAGTGTGCACATTTGATATTTAATGCAATGCACATAATCAAACAAAGGGGGACTTAACCTCTATCATAGATAGTCAAGAGGCAAAGTATGCATGCCAATGCAATGCAACCTAAGCACGTTAACTAGGCATGCAACATGGCAATGCAAATGAGCATGCAAGACATGCAAGGCATAGAACAATGCAACTAACAAGTTTGCAAGGCTAATGTAGGCATTCAAGCACGCAAGCCAACATGTGACTTCATTCAATCATGTAAGTTCAAACATGCGACACGCTCACCAATACATTACAACATACAAGGAGCATATGCAACAAGCAAAGAGATGGACTTAAACATGATTTAGGCAGCCCTAAATAGGCCTAAAACAGTGTCCAAAAGCTCAAGAAAGGGGACCCAAACACGCACACACACATACACATGTTGATAGGCCAAAACTTAAGCAAACAAAGGCAACTTTCAAGCACACTTAAAAGAGGCAAACATGGACGAATGGCATGCAATATAAGCTCTGAAATCATGTTAAATATGATGCCAAATCAATTAAACAAGACAAGCCAAGACATGCAACTAAGATCCATGTACTTAAGACAAGCCAAGGAGGCTTAAACCAAGGCCAAGTCCACCAAGCCTCACAGGGTTAAGGGGACTTAAAACAAGTCAAATACAGACTTAGACAAAGCCGAGGGTACACCTAGATGGCATCTAAATGGCTCAAGTCCAAAGGTATGCACAATGGTCAAAACATGGAGCATGCAACACAAGCTTTTGAAGCAACAATGAAGCATTAAAGGCAAGTATGCAGGCATGTTATAAGGACTGAAATGGCATGTTAAATGGTTCCAAACCATTGAAATAAGTCAAGCAACGCCTACTCAATACTTCACATATTTAAAGCCTACAAGCTAAATAATGCAAAGGGGGTATGCAATACATGGCAAGTATGACTCAAGCAATTTAAAACAGAGCTAAAGCATACAAAATCATGTATTAAAGCTTCACAAGGCTAAGCCTAAAACATGCTAGAACAAGGACTTACAACCGAAGGCATGTTAAGGCAACAAAATGGCATTACAAGGCATGTATGCTAAGCAAGCATGGTGTACCAAAACCAACTAAAAACAGAGGCATATTATGACATAATAAGCCCAAAAATCAGTTAAGGCATGGCCAACATGAACCTGAACTAGGTGCTCCCTCAAGAGGCCAAAAAGTGCCCTTTTCAAGGACAACAAGGAGAGGGGGTGGCCCTCTCCTTCTTAGGACACCAAGGCACCACCCTCACCTCTGAAATCCCTCAAGATTTTAGTGGTGAGGAGGGCCAAACTCTATGGTCCCGGAGCTCACACAAAGTGGCACAAAACAAGGGCCAAACAAGGCTTAAGAGGGGTCAAACAACCCCAAAGCCTAAAACACTCTTAACAAACTATTTAGAGGCTTTAAAAATAGAACTTTTATGTATTATACACAAAGCCAAAAAATAGTTGCAAGATAGGTAGAAAAGCTTTGCAAAAATGGGGAATAAAGGAGTAAGTGCTTACCCTTGAAGACCTTCTTCATAAATAATGCTCCAGCAGCCTTCCTTGGCTTGAATCTACTCAAGAACTTCAAGACCAACCCTTTGGTGCCTCAGCAACTAAGATAAGGTGTGATGGTGTGTGTTTGTGTGCAAATCTAAGCCTAAACACACACAAGAGAGAGAGATATAGAGATGAGGGATGAGCAAACCCTAACCCTAGAACTCAAACCCTAAAAAAGCTATCTAAAATGTCTAACCCTTAACAAGAGAGAAGACCTTCTCTTTTATAGAGCTTCTTGTCTTGTAAAGCTTACAAGACAAGCCTCTAAAGAGAGAGATCCCTCCATACACGTGTATGGAGAGGAGTCAAATGCAAGACAGCTGTGACAAAATATCTGCAAAAGCAGATGCACAGTAGTCGGCCGGCCAAAAGTGATTTTGGCCAAAGCTTATGGCCAGTCGGCCAAAAATAGTGCCGGTCGGCCAAACATTTGGCCGATGGCAGCAAAAGACAGCCGGTGGTGTGTGGGGATGCCTCAAAAGGCATTCCCTGCCCCTCGAAGGCAAAACACAAGTGTTTGGTGTCAAACCAACCACAAAAAGTCGAGTCGAGAGGTCCTGAGACGAGGCGCGCTGCCAAGGCTTCCGGGAACTCAAGACGAACACAAACAAGGGTGAACACTGAGTGTTCAATCAGTGACGTCCAAGTCTTGAGGACGGTCAAAAATGGGGTGTCTACAGTAGGCTACCAAAGAGGTGTTACACTACACCTAATACAACCAAACATGGCATGATTTAAGCAACCAAAATCAGAGTTATGGCATGTCAAAATGAGCCCAAAAACCCACTTAGATGGCATCCCAAAGACCTAAACATGGTTGCATACACAATGATACATTCATGAGGCATAAAACATCAACTCTTTAAGACATTAAAGAAGTGATAAGTGCAAGCATATGAGCATGGAATATGGACTGAAAACACATAACAAATGATTCCAAACTACTGAAATGGTCCAAATAAAACATGCTAAAGGCTTGGACACTTAAAGCTAACAAGCTAGATTGCATGGTAGCTATACAAAACAATGTAAGCATGACCAAAACAATGAAAATCAGAGCTTAAGCATGTTAAAGTAAGGCTAAAAGCTTCATGGAGTTGAGCCAAAATCATGCTAAAAAGACATGTTACAACATGGTGCATGTTAAGGCAAATCATGGGATTACAAGACAAGTATATGAAGCATACATGGCATGTCTAAACCAACTCAAAACAGAGGTGTATCATGGAAAAACAAAGCCTAATACATACTGAAATGAAGCTAAAACAAGTGAAGCACACATGCTACAAACATAAGCCATTTATGCAAGCATTAAAGACAACATGGAGAGGGGATGACCCTCTCCTATTTAAGACACCAAAACCACCTCTCCACCACTGAAAATCCTCTGGATTTCATTGGTAGAGAGGTCATGCAAGGCTAAGAACAAGGGCCAAAAGGTATGGCCTAAAACAAGGCCTAACAAGGCCTTGGAGGGGGGAGACAACCCCAAACCTCAAAGTGACCTTAAACAAATTTCTAAAGCACACAAAATCAGAACTTTTATCAGTTATAGTCGAAGCTTAAAACAATAAGCAAGAATAGCTAAAAGCCTAAGCAAGAAAGGGGTAACTAAAGCAAAGATGCTCACCCTTGTAGACCCTCTTCAAGAACAATGCTCCAGCACCTTCCTCTGATCAAAACCAGTCCAAGAACCCTAACAACAACCCTCTAATGCCTCAACAACCCAAGGATGGTGTAATGCTAGGTGTTCTAGTGCAAAAGTAAGACAAAAACTCACTTTTGGGCATAAAACAAGGCTAAACAATGAAGTATAGATACAAGGCTGTCTCTATACTCTCAAGGGCAATATTTCTGAACCTTGGAGGAGGGAGGAGGAGCTCCCTCTTTATAGAGGCTCAATTCTAAAGCTTCTAAGAGAAGCTAAGCAAATGGGGTAATCCCTCCATACATATGGAGGGGGGTAATTCTGTATGCCAGCTGTGCCAGCTGGCACTAAATATCTGCATAAAGCAGATGAATAGGGTTTGGCCAGCAAAAATGGCCGATCGACCAACACCATGACCGGCCAATACATTTGGCCGGTGGCAAGAAAACAGGGCCGGTGGCAACATGCCATGGCTGGTGAGGTGTGGGGATGGCTAACAAGCCATTTCCTACCCTCAGGTGCAAAAACACAAGTGTTTGGTCCACAACCAAGCACAGAACAAACAAGTTGAGAGATCTTGAGACAAGGCACGCGACTGAGACCTCTAAGAACTCAAAACGAACACAAACATGGATGATCATCGAGTGTTCAAACGATGACGTCCAAGTCTTGAGGGCGGTCAAAAATGGGGTGTCTACAGTTGCCCCTCTTTGACAGAACTCGAAAGTCATAACAATGACGGGAGTGAATGTCAAAGCCCAGAGATGACCCATTTTTGACAAGGCCGAAGACTTAGACAAAGCATACAAGCTACAGATAAAAGATATGCGCCCGAGGGCAGGGGCAAAATGCAAAACAATGCACAAAGCCGAGCATAACTTATGATCATGCAAAGAAAGCTGTAACGAAGCATAATATGCAATAGTTTTAAGCAAGCAAAAACCAAACTACATTACAATGCAGAAAGGATGTAAGAGAATTATGCAATTCTCGCTACGTCTCACACGGAGAATACAATACCTGTCCGATTCGTCTGGTCGCGCCAACCTCAAATGAACCGTACATACCATATCGTGCCTGCAAAAGAAAGAAACTTAACAGGTACAATATTGTTAGCAACATGCATAACAATGCAAGTGAAAAGTCGCGTGACAACGCGAGTGGAAGGATGCAAGACAATGCAACCTAAGGGCCACGCATAATAATGCGGAATGGATGCAAAACAATGCAACCTAAGTGTGACGCATAACAATGCGGGGTGGGTGCAAAACAATGCAACCTAGATGTGACGCATAACAATGTGGGATGGATGCGAGACAACGCAACCTAAGTGTGACGCATAACAATGCGGGTAAAGATGCAAAATGATATGCAATATTACAAAACAATGTAATAATATATAATGTATTGAAACAATACAAATGATATGCAATGCATTTGAGATGATCAAACCACAAGCAGTACAAAACCACACAAATATCATGAAGGGATGGAGATGCAAAATCAAACTCCGTCTACCATAGAAAAGGTGCCGACACCCTCAAACCACAATCCCCTCAGTGGAATAGGCGCGTACACATGCAGAACTATGTGTTTGTAGACGGAACACAAAATACAAGTAATGGGTGGCATGATATAAGTGAGGAATGATCTGCTCAGGAAAGATCATGATCCTAAATGCTGGATGCAACAAACTACACTACAATGTAATGGATGCAATGGGTGAATTGAATGAGGCGCGCGGTCGAACCAAATCTTGCCTAGGAAAGGCATGGACACAAACAAACCACGTCTAACACGGAAATGGTGCCGTCACCCTCAAACCACAATTCCTTCAGTGGAATAGGTGCGTACACAAAATCTCATAACCATGCTTTGACGTGAAAAGTATGAACACATGCCAGACCAAGCTCAACATGGAAAGGCACAAGCGATGGGTGGATATGCAGTGAATGCATGCAAACTATAATGCAATGGATGCAATGGATGAATTGAACAAGGCACGCGGCCAAACCAAATCTTGCCTAGGAAAGGCATGGACACAAACAAACCACGTCTAACACGGAAATGGTGCCGTCACCCTCAAACCACAATTCCTTCAGTGGAATAGGCGTGTACACAAAATCTCATAACCATGCTTTGACGCGAAAAGTATGGGCACATGCCAGACCAAGCTCAACATGGAAAGGCGCAAGCGATGGGTGGATGGATATGCAGTAAATGCATGCAAACTACAATGCAATGGATAATGCAATGTAATACTAGATGATGCAGTAGTTAGGAAGTGAAGGTACCTTACAGGGGCACTTGGTAATGACCTACCTCGGCAATGTCCTACCTCATGCTGATGTGGGGAATCTTCCTCTTCTGCCCGGTTGAACCACAGGTACTACTTCTCTCTTTGACTATGGTCGCAGCTTTCCCTATTCTCCAACGGGGTGACAGACTAGGTTGGTTCAATATCCAGAATTGAGACGCATGCTTGCTACCTCAACCTATGGGGCTTCCATACAGATTTCAAGCCGAGGAGACACCCCTGGGTATTTAAACCAGACTTTAGTCTCGGAAATCCCGAACCTTTGCGTTCTAGGCATGAGCCATTCGAACTCTAGTTTCCACCGTCTCAGTTGATCTCTTAGGAACTCACTGCAAGCACAGGCAGGTGGTTATACCAGACCACCGGAAATCGTTCGGGCACGACAAACACCGAAGGATTTGCACCTTCAGAGGATTTAAGGTCTCCTAGACTGGAAAGCGGATTTAAGGTCTCCCAAACCGGAGGGTGCACAAAACAATGCGACGAAATGCATGTACGATGCGCGAAATAGCACGAATGATGATGTAGGATTTAAGGTCTCCTTAGAACGGAGGGTGCACAAGACAGTGCGATAAAATGCATGCAAAATGCAAGTACGATGCGCAAAATAGCGCGAATGATGATGCAGGATTTAAGGTCTCCTTAGACTGGAGGGTGCACAAGATAGTGCGATAAAATGCATGCAAAATGCAAGTATGATGTGCAAAATAGCGCGAATGATGATGCAGGATTTAAGGTCTCCTTACACCGGAGGGTGCACAAGATAGTGCGATAAAATGCATGCAAAATGCAAGTACGATGCGCAAAATAGCGCGAATGATGATGCAGGATTTAAGGTCTCCTTAGACCGGGGGGGGGTGCACAAAACAGTGCGACGAAATGCATGTAAAATGCTATACAATGCATTGACAAGTGCATATGATGTGCGCAAGATAGCACGATAAAATGCATGTAAAATGCAATGCAATGCACTAACAGGTGCATATGATGTGCGTAAAACAACGCGATGCTCAAAATAGCGCGAAATGAAATGCATGTAAAATGCAATGCAATGCACTAACAGGTGCATATGATGTGCGCAAGACAGCGCGATGTGCAAAATAGCGCGAAATGAAATGCATGTAAAATGTAATGCAATGCACTAACAGGTGCATATGAAAATGCAATGCGCAAAACAGCGCGAAATGAAATGCATGCAAAATGCAAGTAAGGTGCACAAAACAGTGCGGGTACGTCCAAATGCAACACGCGAGTGGAGAAAGGTTGCACGACGCGTGACGAACGCGAACATGCGGATACGTCCAAACGCGCACGCGAGTGGAGAAAGGTTGCACGACGCGTGACGAACGCGAACATGCGGATACGTCCAAACGCGGCACGTGAGTGGAGAAAGGTTGCACGACGCGTGACGAACGCGAACATGCAGATACGTCCAAACGCGGCATGCGAGTGGAGAAAGGTAGATCCGAATGCATGCCGAATGCGAGAGGAGAAAGGGTATCAGTCAAAACTGAACCGGAACTTCTCTAAATGAACAGTACATACAATACTATGCATAAACGAGAAAGGAACAAGAACGGTAGAATGCAATACAATGCATGAAAGCAACAAAGTGGCACTTTACAAAGCACCTCGTGGGATGAGTGGCGATGAACCGCTCTACGCTGACAGAGATCACCTCCTGTGTTCCTCGAACACTAACCTTGAACTCTCAGTGCAAAGGTTCTGAAATGCTGACAAGGAGCGACATTTGCTGGGGAAACCATGTATGCCGCTTTTCTTCCTGATCATATTCACAACTTTCCCTTAGGCACTTACTGCAGACACAACCGAGATGCCTCTGGCAGGGATTGGTACTCGGGAGAGCACTTCTGATTGCTATTTTGGCACGACAATAGTCGGCACAGTACTTGAACGCACAGTTCACACAGCGTTTATCATTCTGAACACATGGCTCATAATACAGTACTCTATTTGGTTTGGCACATAGCTCACACAGTATACTGCTCACCCTGAACATACGGCCTATTCTGACCACTGCTCATTCTGAACTCACAGCCCATAACTTTGAACACACAACTCATACCTTTGAACACACAACCCATAACACAACGCTCTGTTTCTCTGAACCCACAGCCCATAACACAGTATTTTGGTTGTTTTGAACACACGGCTCATACGGGAAACTGCTCATTCTGAACACCGCTCAATCTGAACTCACAGCCCATAACACAGTATTCGATTTATTCTGTACATAGCTCATACAACACACTGCTCATTCTGAACACACAGCCCATAACACAGTGTTTGGTTCATTCTGAACACGCTGGATGGAAAGATGGAATTGGCAGGAGTCGAAACAAACTCAGATGCTTTGAATTTTCCTTATTTGCCTTTGCTTCGCAATTTGGAACCCATAGCTTCAGATAGGTCCTGGCTTCACTGCTCTGACATGACCTGGGTTGAACCTTGCGGCTTTTGAAAGAACAAATTTTGTTTTGCACAGACGTGGAGAATGGCACAGCACTCTGAGCACAAAACGATTCATTTGAGAAAAGGGTTTTTCAATAGGGTATTGAGCCTACAACTGAACACAGCGTACTACGACTCAACAAAGAAAAACAAAAGGTAAACAACCTAAACACATCGAGAAACACTCGAAACACTCAAAACAAGAATCGAGACAAACAAAATGACACATACGACACTCAGACGTATTACAAAGACGAGAGACCTCTTAGTTCGCGAGGAGCCAGTTTCTTCGGGTATTGTTTCCCGCCCTTTCTTATTTGTGATTCTCACATCACTCGGCCCTCAGGTTCTGTTTTTCTGAAAAAGCCCTTTTCCTCACTTTTTCGCTCATCGCACATCTCTCTATTCTTCAATCTCTCTTCTTTTTATCCCTCCCCTGGGTGGTTGATGGACAAACAGGAAGTTGTGGGTTCATGCCCAACATTACCAGCTCGCGGCTATTTCTTTCGGCGACGTCTAGTCGATGCCCCAGATAAGGGAGTTGAGTATCTTAATCCATTCCAATTCGTGCTTCGCACTTGGCTTGATACCTCGCTGCTTGGAGGATGAGAGAGCTTTCAGCCCTTCGTTGTTAACCTCAGTTGTGCCCTTTTTGACAGGTAAAGTGCCCTTCTTGGCAAGTATGTTGACAATGGGGAAAAGACAGAACACCTGGCTTAACTGTGCCCATAGTTCATCATTTTGACCATTTTTTGTTATGGCTTTCTTGTCACGCCCCACTTTTTATTACTCGAAGTCATTACCAAGTTCATTAACTCAATTCAATTTCAGAGATAACATGCGGAAATAAACTCAAATGTTCAACTAGAAGGAATGAACAACAACTCTCTCTTTCGAATGCTAATTAAATACAACATGAGCATTCTAAATAAATTGCCCTCGGGCTTACAACATTAAATAATCAAATGAAGGGTGCAACCCTTTTACATATATGGCATTCCGCCTACAACAAAGAGGCCCTGTGGCCAACAAATAAGAAGATCCAAATCTTGTGGCACATCCTGATAAACACCTGAAAAAGATTCAACAACGTGGGATGAACATATAGTTCAGTAGGGGTCTCAACATGATCCTCAACAATAACAACTTACAGATAGCTATGATCACGAACGCTCATCCTCATACTAGAATAGTAATGTGACAGTTTATACAAAATATATATATATGTATGAACTTTTCTCGAAAACAACTATTTCATTCGACGCTATAAACGATTCATCTTTCCTTTCCTTTCATTAACCCCCATTCCCACTCTTTCATACATAAACAATTACTTAGGAAATAAATTCACTAAGACCACTACTCTCTTCCATTTCCCAAACATACAACAGATGTACCTTTTCAAAAATCTATTTTCAAAACATTCGATTCCCTTCACTTCCCAAAAGACAAAAATGACATTTTGGTTTCTTTCCGACACAATCATATCTATACATGCAAACCCTAATCGTCAACACGTATAAAACCAACAAATGAGGCAACTCGGCCTTCTAAAACTGTAACGAACACAATCCATGATGTTCCTAGATACGCTGAAACAACAACCACAAAACTTCGCTCTACTAGCTATGTGCGTAGTAAGCCAAAAATACACCTCTTACAACAACAAAATGCCAGTTTACCAGGCGCTAGTTGGAAGGGTGTGCTGCCATATATTATCAGCGCAGTCAGTTCTCCAGGCACTAGCTGGAAGGTAACGGTACCTTTAATTTTAAGCACGGGGTATAACACCAACAATCACAGCACAACAGGGCATAACCAACATGTATATTGCATACACATAAACTATCAAGGTACCAGCAATGTGTTAAAGTAGATGAACACATAAGTGTAATGCATACACGACAATTCAACACAACCACGTCATCCTCCACCGATGACCAAGGACAAAACATCTAGATGCATGTATATTGTACATCTATTAACAGACTCAATTATCATGAGATCACAAACCCATCAACAATACTAACAGGGTAGTTTAAGATACAACAATCCAATTTTCATACTTGTTTCAAAAATACTTTTCCCATTTCACAAAACAAATTCCACTTCCTTTTGTTTTCACAAAACCAACTCCATCCCTTTTTGTTTCCACAAAACCAATTTCAAAGACAATAAAGCCATAACTCATTTTAACCCTCTACATTCATTTCAAGCTATTCCAAAATTAATTATGCGAATTAAGCCATAACCATTAAATTAGAGTTTTCCTCCCCATTTCTCAATCATCGACAACAAACAACAATGACCTCATTTATGACCCAAAATACATAAGTATTTGCCCAAAGATCAAAACCCCTCTATTAATTTATTAAATCAAATAAAATTAGGGTTTCCTCTTCTTTCAACAACAACATGCTAATTAACACTCCAATTAGCCCAAACCATAACTAATGATAATAAACCTATATTCAAACAACCAACCCAAGGTTCAACCTCATGATTTTCAACAAATCCAACATGATATAATTTTCATGCAATACAAAAACTACCACATGTCTATTTATAGACGGAGTATTGAAAAGGAACAAGGAGAATCCCTACCTCAAATGGAGAAGATGACCCGAAATCAAAGTGCTCCAAATCCACTATTTTTCAGATTAAAACGAAGCCCAAGCCACCCTCTAACTTTTTAACAAAGGACTAAGGATGGATTCACACTAGAGGGAGATGAAAATCTAGAGAGAAGACAAGTTTAGAGAGAGAGAGTCTCGGATCTAGGGTTTCAAAAATGAAAAAGGGGTGAAAAAAATGATGTTTAACCCGCTGCTGCCTGCTGATATACAACAGGCTCGCTCGAGCGAAGACTTGGTCGCTCGAGCGACCAGACACAGAAAACTCTCGCTCGAGCCACGAAGATCTCGCTCGAGCCAACAACCCAGAAGCACGCTCGAGCGACAGAATGCTCGATCGAGCGAAGAACGAACCAGCTCGCTCGAGCGAAGAAAAGCTCGCTCGAGCCAAGAAATGCAACTCTCAGGTCCAGAACCAGACGCAATCGCTCGCTCAAGCGAAGCCACTCTGGCTCGATCCACCAGACACAAAAACTCCACTCTCGCTCGAGCGACCAAACCCTGGCTCGAGTGAAGGACCAAAACAAAGAGCTCGCTCGAGCGAAGGTACAAAATTCTGGGCAGCAACCTAAGGCTCCCAAACACAACCAACCTGGAACAAACAAGTCCAAAACATTCTATAACTCAAATTTAAAGAATTGAAGGACAGGATCAAGATCAAAACAACAACCGGCATCCACGGAACTAAGTCCAGATACAACAACCAAGGGAAGAAGAACCAGGATCGCTATAACCTCCCCCCCTTAAAGAATTTCGTCCCCGAAATTAAGGATATGCCAAAACACAAGGTCAACCGATCACACAACACCAACACTCGAGTACTAGGAAAGAAACTACTCTCACTACAAACCTTTAATCCACTCTTACCAAGGAAGAGACTAACCAAGGGAACACGTTCCAAACGACGACACCCTAGACGTGACCGTCTCAATCAAAATCAAACCTTTCCCGAAACAATTTACCAGCAATCGACTAGCACATCAAGCTAAGTCACTACATAACAACACGACCAAAGAAAATCTTTTGAGTAACTAATAAGAAAACATTTTCTTGTTCAAGAGACATTTCTCAAAGATAGTCAAATTTTCAATGTTGACATTTCGAAATAAACCTTGCATTTGCGAAACTCAAAAGCTTTGTAAACATTTGTCACAAACACGGTGTTACCCAAAACACAGAATCATCCACAGTTTATTTGCCAAAAAGATTAATTTGGAATTCCTCAAAATCCTTGAATTAAGTCAATTTCTTGACAACGCCTTCAAATGGACCAAACACTAGGAAAAAATTTTGTTTTCCATTTCTTTCCAAAATAACACTATCAACAACCATCATGCACACAGTGATGCCACAACCAACACAGAACATAACATTTCTATAATGATAGTTAATAGAAATAACAACAGTACTATCAACACATAAGGCATAAGAAATTCATTGTTTTGCAATTTCATTCTGCCTCCCTTTTCTTTTTAAAAAAAAAATCATAAACACGGCTCAGGACCTGGCCAACAATTAAATGAGAGCACATCTCATCTCAACAATACCCCCTTTAATACGCAAATGATACACATTTTAGTGCTGTATCGATATCAAATTCAAACACTTCAATATTTCACAAATGATACACATTTTAGTGCTGTATCAATATCAAACCAAACACTATACATATACAATGTAAAAAGCCAATCATTCACAATGATCAATCAATACACATATATGATGTATTATTCCAACTGTCAGATTCAATGACATAACATATTCGATTAGTTTCAGTTTTCCCTAATCAACATACAAGTCTACAACAAACGAGACTAACCTCAAGGCGACTGATGTCAACCCAAAACCCGATACCAACAAACTGACTAATCAACTCAATAAACTCCACACTCAGTAATCCACACACTAATGTGCCACTTAAACCACCAACCCCAAATACGAAGTTCCCTACACAAACCCCAAATTTTGGAATCTCACCGGATCTCCTCAAATTAAACCGCATCAACACTGTGTCTAAGGGAATCACCATTTCCCTCCCCATGGCTACATAGCAGGCCTGCTCAACTCCTCGACCGAAGACCAACATGGTCAACCTCAATTACAACTACCCAATCACGAAGGATAATTTTGACCAACGTTATTCTCGTTACTCTAGAACACAAACTGTTCTTCCTCTAAAGAATGCTGCCTGCATCCACTCACAAACCATACCCCACAATTGATAACCAATCACAATACGAACACTACCCCTATACCACCGATGGGGTCACCACGGACTCACTAACTAGCAAAGCCCAAAACACGAATCAACATTTAGGTACCATTCCTGCTAACCCGAGATACAAATCTCGCATTCCCTCGAACATTCGCCTATAACCTTGCCAACACCACGCAACTCATGAAACCATCACAACTAACGCATTCACCCACGAATTACCGTTCTCAACAAATAATCTCTAAAGTGAACAAGGCCCACAGGCCGTCATAAGACTATCTCAATACACAGCACCAAGCAAGCAACAACACTAGGATCATTGATCCCATTAACAACTTCTCAATATATAAAAAATAAAGAGTTCAAAATTTCATGCGTGCCCCCAATACATGAGGATTAAACAAACAACCCTATGCATACATATGCAATACATAAACATGGTGCCTCAGCATCCAACAGTACACCGGTCAACAACAAAATAATTCACATAATACATCACCGGTCAACAGAACAAAAGTACCCCCTCCAGGGTAATACTACAGGGCTATCTAATAAGTCGCTCCTCGCGAGGCTCTCGAAGCCTGGCCTGCCCGTTTCTGGTATCAATAACGTCCCCGACTGGATGGGTACGACTGAGTCTGACTAGGTTTTGAAACACCCGAAGAATTTACACGCAAAGGACAAAAACGTCTACCATGGCCCAGCTGACCACAAACAAAACAACCACCAGACCCCCTACTCTGAGACTGGTCTAAAACCTGGACCTCCCCGGAACCCCCAACAGAAGGGTCCGAAACCCCTGGCGAAGAAAAGGAATTAGCCCCTGACTGAGCATGTTTCCGCCTCCACCCCTTACTGAGCCTAGAACGCTTAGGAACCGTAGGACTTACCGAGATGGTCTCTCTGGGAGCCGAATAAATGGCTAAATCGGAAGGGGCATATTTTAGTAGATTGACATTAACCGGCTGCATCCTGCAGACGTTAACCGGCTACATCCTGCAAGACTAGGATGAGCCGAATACAATACGTAAGCCGATTAAGAAAGGATCTTTGAGGCCGAATAGAAGAACATGTAATGATTGAAAAGTAGGCCCAGGCCCCGAGGCCTCAGAAGGAACAGATATAAATAAACAAGTAGCGTTCTTGGAATGATAGGTAAGAATCACTTCACTAAACTTAGTAAACAAGCTTTCTTGAGTATAAGAACTGACTTGCCCGTCGGAGTGCTAACCCCGGCACCCCCGACCGGAGTGTTTGTCTTTGCAGTGACTAGTTGAGGATCAAGAGCGTCTCCAAGGATCTGAAGAGTATTTCCAGAACCACTTCCCCACAATTGGCGCTGTCTGTGGGAATACTCAAGTACATCCATGGAAGGCGTGACGCAAGATCCTCCGATAGCCACCGACGAGACTACACAGAGAGACGACATCACTCCGGCAAATATGCTCGGGAAGGAAACCATCGCTGCGAGACGCGCTTTGAATTTTGACTCACCAACGACTTCAGCGCAGGAGACGATGCAAGCCATCATAGAACAAGCTAAACAGAATGAACAAAGGCTGGAAAATATGATCGCAGAAAACGAACACCTCCGTCAAGATTTGGCCCTAGAAGTAGCAAAATCCAAAGAAGCCGCGCGCCAAGATCCCGAACGACCCCTGAGGGCAGGTAGACAACGACCTCGAGCCCGACCAAGGGAAACCAACAGCGACTCCAACTCATTATCCACAGAGCATAACAAGGGACGCTCATACACTTCCAGCTGCTCTGAAAAAAGTCCACACACAAGGAACAAGCGCAGAAGAAGCAGTTCAGACGAAGAGGACTGGCACGATCCTTTTATTCGACGAATTGCAAGGGTGGCCCTGCCCAAGAAGTTCAAAGCTTCATCATTTACTCTCTACGACGGGAAATTAGACCCCACTAATCATATACGTCACTACAAGCAGGCCATGACGTTGCATGCAGACAATGAAGCCCTCATGTGCCGAATATTCCCCAGCAGCTTGGGGCCATTAGCTGTCAGATGGTATTACAAGCTGGAGCCGGCTTCGATCAGAAGTTTCCATCAATTACAAAAATCCTTCAGGGCCAGGTTCATCACCAACGAGGTACAGCCGAAACAGGCCGACTCTCTCTGGGCTATGCAAATCCAACCAGGAGAAACGCTGAGAGAATATTCGGCGCGATATTGGGAGTGCTTCAATCTCGTTGATGACGCTTGCAACGACTCCATGGCTGTCACCACCTTCAAAATGGGACTACATCCTGACAGTGCTCTTTGCAACTCCCTGACCAGAAGACCCCCCAAAATAGTCTGGGCGTTGATGAAGAAAGTCGAAGAGTATTAAAAAGTGAAAGACGATGCCTTGAGGATTAAAGCCAGACAAGTGTCCACCAAAATGGCACCTCCTGAAATTGCTCAACCGATAAGTTCCGTGCCACCTCTGAGCCCTGAGCCACGACAACGTGCTAAACGAGACAAAAGGCGGGACTCTCGCCGATCGAGTGATCAATGCTCCCACCAGACGAATGAACAATTGCAAGTCGACAGTAGACGCTCGAGGCACGCCGACAAAAAATACACGGAACTGTCAGAGCCAATCACCGCGGTAATGACCAAAATCCAACACCTTCAATTCTTCAAATGGCCGTCAAAGATGGTGGGGCCACTCGATACACGACGAAGGGACCGGAGGTGTGAATATCACAAAGATCACAGCCACGAAATAGAGAGTTGCTACGCATTAAAAGATCACCTGGAAGAACTGGTGCAAGACGGCCGACTGCAGCAGTATGTGAAACAGGGAAGGCCAACCAAGGCATTAGCATTGAGGCAGGACTCTCCCCCACTTGGCGTGATCCATGTAATTTACAGCCTGCCTACACCCCCAGCCGTGCACACAATTCGATCGCATCCAACTCTACAGGGGCGCCGTATTTCGACTAACCGGTCCGAAGAAGCTCCGACAATTGCCTTCAATGACTCCGACCTCAATGACACAACGGCTTCCCACATTGATCCGTTGGTCATTGGATTACGCATAAACCGGTTCATCATTGAACGAATTCTCATAGACCCAGGAAGTAGTTCAGAGGTCATGTACTACCAAACTTTCATCAAGCTCGGGCTCAACGAGTCGGATCTATCTCCGGCACCTCACCCACTGTTCGGCTTTAATATGAATCCCGAATATCCATTGGGCAAGGTCACATTACCTGTTCGAGCGGGTTCCAGAACGGTCGAAGCGGAATTCCTGGTCGTGAAGCTCCCCTCGCCGTATAATGCCATCATAGGAAGAACCTGGCTACATATCATGAACGCCGTCCCAAGCACTTACCATCAGATCCTGCGTTTCCCAACAACCCACGGCATTGAAGAAATACGTGGTTCCCCCCAATCGGCACAAGCAGAGTTCTGATGAAAACCCTATCACTGACCCGATCTTTGGGCTCTGATACCTGTAAATATATTTCGCCTCTGCAATACGAACGATTTTTCCTCGTCGCTCAAAATCATATGTCAATTCCCAGTGGGGTACTCGCCATGATTGGCCAAATCAAGTCTCCAGATTCGGAGCGCCCTTCGTGGATATCACGATCGGCCAAATCAAGTCTCCGGATTCGGAGCCCTCTTTGGTGCATGACGCCTTAGGGCCGATCAAGTCTCCGGATTCGGAGCGCCCTTCGTGGATATCACGATCGGCCAAATTAAGTCTTCGAATTCGGAGCCCCCTTTGGCGCATGATGCCTTAGGGCCGATTAAGTCTCCGGATTCGGAGCGCCCTTCCTGGATATCACGATCAGCCAAATCAAGTCTCCGGATTCGGAGCCCCCTTCGTGGATATCACGATCGGCCAAATCAAGTCTCTGGATTCGGAGCCCCCTTTGGCGCATGACGCCTTAGGGCCGATTAAGTCTCCGGATTCGGATCGCCCTTCGTGGATATCACGATCGGCCAAATCAAGTCTCCGGATTCGGAGACTCCTTTGGCGCATGACGCCTTAGGGCCGATCAAGTCTCCGGATTCGGAGCGCCTTTCGTGGATATCACGATCAGCCAAATTAAGTCTCCGGATTCGGAGCCCCCTTTGGTGCATGATGCCTTAGGGCCGATTAAGTCTCCAGATTCGGAGCGCCCTTCGTGGATATTACGATCGGCCAAATCAAGTCTCTGGATTCGGAGCCCCCTTTGGCGCATAACGCCTTAGGGCCGATCAAGTCTCTGGATTCGGAGCGCCCTTCGTGGATATCACGATCGGCCAAATTAAGTCTCCGGATTCGGAGCCCCCTTTGGCGCATAACGCCTTAGGGCTGACTAAGTCTCCGGATTCGGAGCGCCCTTCGTGGATATCACGATCGGCCAAATCAAGTCTCCGGATTTGGAGCCCCCTTTGGCGCATGACGCCTTAGGGCCAATTAAGTCTCCGGATTCAGAGCACCCTTCGTGGATATCACGATCGGCCAAATCAAGTCTCCGGATTCGGAGTGCCCTTCGTGGATGTCACGATCAGCCAAATCAAGTCTCCGGATTCGGAGCCCCCTTTGGCGCATGACGCCTTAGGGCCGATTAAGTCTCCGGATTCGGAGCGCCCTTCGTGGATATCACGATCGGCCAAATCAAGTCTCCGGATTCGGAGCGCCCTTCGTGGATATCACGATTGGCCAAATCAAGTCTCCGGATTCGGAGCCCCCTTTGGCGCATGACGCCTTAGGGCCGATCAAGTCTTCGGATTCGGAGCGCTCTTCGTGGATATCACGATCGGCCAAATCAAGTCTCCGGATTCGGAGCCCCCTTTGGCGCATGACGCCTTAGGGCCGATTAAGACTTCGGATTCGAGCCGATTAATCTCCTTAAGGCCGAATGGGCCTCGGGTTCAAGCCTCCAAATACGGAGCCCGCTTTAGTGCTTCAGAGGATTATTGCATTAATCCGTTCGGCCATACTAATCGGTCTACAGTGCTAAGTGGTAATTACGTCTTCGAATCCGGAGCAAACGTTGGCACGAACAAAAGATATTGATAATTAATCCTATGTAACACACTAGAACAGATCATACATTGGAAGTAATGTGCTTTAGTACACAAGCAAAATTCAGAATAACACGCAAATAGATTTAAAATAAAACCATTTATTTGATTAAACAATTGTTACATAAACACAACCCGCATTCGAGCATTACAATATTGAAAGCAAAAAAGGAACAAGACGCGCCGGTAAAGCAGCATCGCCGGATCGACGACCGTCGCCCTAAACCCCTCCACGGCGTGCAATACCTTGAACCAGTTATGCTTAAGCCCACGACTTGCATAGCGCCAAACTTCCCCTGATACCATTGACAATGTCAAGGCAAAGATCCAGGACAAGGAAGAATGAACTTGACAGTTGTTGACTCTTCTTTCGGGGTGATTTGCTTCGACGACTTGGAGACTCACAGATCTCAGGCTCTTTGGATGACCTAACTCCCTCACGGGTAGGTTTTCTATTGCAAACCATCTCAACACCAAACTTGACCGAAGTTTGAGCCTCTGTAACCAAAATCACCATCCCACATAAGGAATGATGAGTCAAGTGGGATTATTGGTGCGAAGCGCCTACTCCTTTTATTCTCAGCAACGACCGCGATCTCGAGGTCCCAATCCCAAGAAAATTTTATTAACGCAAAAAAACGCATTGGCTGAATAAGACGAGCGTCGATTGACATTCGCCACGACCGCCATCCCGACGGCTGGCCGAAACGCGCACTGGCTGGGCCAAAGCGAAATAGATTTATTAAGCCGGTCGGCCAAGTCTTCACATGCCGATCACCCTCGACCAGCCCGCTAATCCAACTGGCCAAGCATCAATGCGCTGACCCAAGTCAAAGATAAATGGCCATTGAAATAGCCTCAATAAAACCTTAATGATCGTCGCGAATGTGCCGATCCTGACCATGTGCAGATCCTGCCGATAAGCCCGCGTATCGCTGAACAGTTAATAGCTACCTGGGTCGGACAATATTTAGACATTCATTCAAACATTTAAGCAACACGAAATACACATATGCCGAATATGAATGACAACGAAACATTTATAATGAAACGTTCTTTATTCAATAAAATAATAAGTTACATAGTTTCAAACGCACCCTGCGTTCCAATCTTACAACTATTAAACTCATACGGCGTCGCCCTCATCCTCACTCTTCTCAACTTCAAAAGCGAAAAACGGAAAATCTTTACTCCTGTAGCGTGGTGATGCTAAATCAATTCCCGACGCTCGAAGAGCTTCTGCGGCTTGAGATGCCTTGATCCAACCGTGCCTAAACCCACGGTTTTCACATCGGCACACTTCTTCGGCCAATTTTTCCCTGGTTTTCTCGATTCCCACTTTTCGGCCCTCATGGAAACCTTTCTCATAGGCCCTCCCCTTCGCGCTCTCTATTGCGAACATACTTGCCGTCTCTCGATCGGCAAGTGCGGAGCTGATAAGCCGACTAGCAACCCTCTTTTCCACAATTGGGTTCGCGTGCGCGGTGGATTGTGCCTAAGCCGCCTTGGTCTTCCTTAGTTCCCACTCGGCCGCCTCCACGCGGGCCTTCAAACTTCAAATACGTTCTTCCTTCTTCTCCATCTCTTGACGGGCAGCGCGCAGTCGCATGCCGACTTCGTAAGCAGTGTAAAGCCCCTTCACCGCGTCGTGAATGCCCTCGCGAAACACCTCGTAGTCCTGTCGACCCAGCATTGATTGCTGAACCTCAGGAGGAAATATTTGTTGGGCAAAGTTGACCGCTACGTCTGGGTCTCGAACGATCGAGTCCGCCTCCGTCATGGGTCTATTCTTCACAAATACCACAAAGCTTAATGGGCACGGATTTGCGTCAGACCTCCTCTCGACTCGGGACTGTGGAGATTTACCCTACGACTGCTTGTCTCGCCTGGGCGATCTACTGCGACGTCGGGGAGACTGAAGCCTCTCTCGACCCCTGAAACTCCTACTTCCTGTACGCGAGGGTTCACCACCTTGATTCATATCTCTGCCCAGCTCAGCTAGGGTCTTCGCTTCCCCTTTACTGTTAAAGAAGAGTCGGTTCGACATTCGCGGAATCAGTCTTCCTCTAGGAGCTCGAGTCAGTTGTCTACCAAGCTCATAAAGGATGTACCTTTGTTCATTTATCCTTCACAAAGGCAGCACGATCGAGGCAATCTCATTAATTGGAGATCCTGAATCGCCCGACGCCGACTGAGTTGATGGCAGGGGCACGATTTTACCATCTATTCGAATATCGCGAACCGCCTGGGGCAAAGATTCATCAATCTATTCGGCTCAGGTACCCCAGCCGGCTCCCGTATCGATTCCAACCTCTGCAGGAACCGCCTGGGGCAAGGGCAGATTCATCAATCTATTCGGCTCAAGTACCCCAGCCGGCTCCCGAATCGATTCCAACCTCTGCAGGAACCGCCTGGGGCAAGGGCAGATTCATCATTATATTCGGCTCAAGTACCCCAGCCGGCTCCCGAATCGATTCTAACCTCTGCAGGAACCGCCTGGGGCAAGGGCAGATTCATCAATATATTCGGCTCAGGTACCCCAGCCAGCTCACAAATCGACAGTTCATAATTCGAATCCAGTCGGCATGAGAAAGACGAATCAATATTGCCACAGGATATTCAATCTCTAAAGACGAATCAATATTGTTTCATTAACATAAACCACACAAATTGTGTACGAGTAGGAATGAAATTACAAGGAAATTTTCATTAATAAATTGCGCACAAGATAGTAACCAATTTATACATGAAAACCACCCTGAACCAACAAAACTCTACAAACAAAAATTTTAAAAAAAACTAAATGAATTAGGAAACGCCTCCCAGATCACTCCTCGGTGTCGGATTCAAGGGGCTCAACATCCACTTGCTCGTAAGGAATTGGCAAATCCAATGTAATCCCAGTGGCAGCAAGGGCTTTGAGCCACCCGTGTTTGAACCCCGGATTCTCAAATTTGGGAACTTCATCAACGTACTCCGTGAAGGCGGCTCTTTTTTCCGCCTCAAAAGCCTCAGATTTGGCTTTCTCCTGGGCCGCTTTGAGCTCTTCCAACTGACTCTTCGCCTCGGCAAGTTCGTCTTTGGAGAGCTTGAGCGATTCCTCACTCGCACTCGCTCTGGCCTCAACGTCAGAACGAAGCTGTTTGGTAGTGCGAGCCCTCTCCTTCTCCGCTTCGGCTCGTGCACTCTCCATTGCGGCTCTCATCTTCTCAAACTCAGCCCTACTCTTCTGACCGTCCACTTCTGTTTGCAAACGGTCAATTCTGCCAAGAGCATCATCCAGGCGGCGGCCTAAGTCGGCGATCCTGCCGACGGTCTGCAAAGAACAAGCGATCGTTAGATTCCTCTATAAAAATAGACTTAAGCGAATTTGAAATCACCTACCAAAAGTGCTGACTGCGCAGACAGAGCTACGACCATAATATCCGGCACGGCGCAAAAAGTTGCATTGTCAGCCGGTAAGGAAATTAAAGCTACCAGGCTCAATGTAACAGCCGGATCCTCCATGGCCGAAGCATTGGAAGGAATCGGCGTATCTCTGATCTTGGGCTGAATAACAAAATGAGCAACCACGTCCGATTCTTCGAGGTGAGGCCGTTTGTCAATGGGACTAATTTCTGAACTAGCCTCCTCCTCGGCGTTACGTTTTTGGTCGCGTCCCTCCGGAATTAGCCGTTCTTCGCCGGCTTGCTCTTCAACCACTTTTTCCGTTTCGACCGGCGTAACCTGAGCCGTTCCTTCAATAACGGGTACAGAGGCCTTAGTCAAGCTGGGATCGGATTCGGCGGCCTCGGCCTTTTTTCGAGCAGCCATCCGCTCAGCATTTCGCTTACGCGCCATTTGCGTAAGGCTTTCCTTTGCCATACCTCCGAAGAAATCGCCGGGTAGATCTCCTAAGTTCGCAAAAATATCCCCGGAAGAAAACTCTGCCCGACCCGAAGCGGATGGTGAGAAAGGCTGGTTGAGTCCGGTAGCCTCGAACGCTGAACGCACGGCCTCGTCAACCTCTTCGCCCTCCTTAGTGAATTCTCTGGCCGGGTCGGCAACTACCTCTATCACTGGCTCTGCGTCTTGCCCCAAATCAGAAGCTTCGAGACCAATCTGCCTAAGGTTCTTGTAGCTGGGGAAGATAAGAGCCGAGAGGTGCTGATCGCCGGATGGAATTGGGATGTTGTCCGTAGCCGAGAATGTGGTATAAGTGGGTTCGTACCGGAGTAAAATGTGGGCGGCTCTCCCTTGTTTTTGCACGTTTGGGTGACCGAAGTAGTCGAGTGCAGTCTTAATGTCCCTAAGGACCGCGTCGTCAACTGAAGTCAGAATCTTCTTCAATTTGTTACCTGCAAAAGATGAGGAGAGCTTAAGGAAAGAGAGCCGATTAAAAGACAAATCGACAAACATAAGATACTACGTGGCAACCTGGATCACCCTTATGTCTGGGAATGGGGTCTAGGCGATCTTCGCCTTCAGCGAACTCCCAATTACCTCGGACATTGACCATTACATCGTCAACCCTCTTACCAGAACTGGCAAGCATAGTCACCAAATGATGGTCGGTATCCTTGGCCCTGAGGAAGTACCGCCCCAGCCGACCGGAGGATTTGGCTAAAGCATAGCAGTGCCGAATGGCCGGAACTCCGAGATTGATCCTAAGGTGTCGATTCAACTCTATAACCCCCATAATGATTCGAAAGAAATTTACATTGGGTTGAGAAGGAATCAGACTCCAATAGCGAAGAACGGCCCTAAGCAATGGATGTAAGGGGAAACGAACTCTGCCCTCCGTAATGGACAGGAGGGGGAATACGATCGTATTCTGATCCTCTCTCTCCATATCTAGAGTGTTGTCCATTACAAGAGACAAATGGACGTCATCGGGAATGGAAAAATGTCGCCGAAATCCGGAAATGCGACTCTCAGAAAGGAGGTCTTTCAAGTGTTTAGCCATTCCAACGGGGACCCAAGGATTCGCCGAAAGTAAAAACGATAAACAGAGAATAGGATTACAAAGAAAAGGGAAGAAGACTTACGAAGAGCAGATGAGGCAAAGGCAGACGGACGAAAGTTGCAGAAAATGTGAGTGAGAGGAGAGATGCGCGCTGGCGGTCCAAACGTATCAGATGATCGACGAAATGTGCACCCAAAAGGACTGAAGTTTCAAATCGCAATAAATGCAAGAGACACATGAATGGCGTGGGAAAGTGTAATGATAAACGAAAAGGTGTGCGTCTTCTGACATCCTCTGACGTCTTGGGGAACGCGAAGCCGCCTGATCTATGCTAAGCTTTTCGAATTCTAGACCAAACCCGCCGATTAACTACCGTCAATAGGGAGTTCGGGGGGCAATTGTGGGAGCCGAATAAATGGCTAAATCGAAAGGGGCATATTTTAGCAGATTGACATTAACCGGCTGCATCCTGCAAGACTAGGATGAGCCGAATACAATACGTAAGCCGATTAAGAAAGGATCTTTGAGGCCGAATAGAAGAACGGGTAATGATTGAAAAGTAGGCCCAGGCCCCGAGGCCTCAGAAGGAACAGATATAAATAAACAAGCAGCGTTCTTGGAATGATAGGTAAGAATCACTTCACTAAACTTAGTAAACAAGCTTTCTTGAGTATAAGAACTGACTTGCCCGTCAGAGTGCAAACCCCGGCACCCCCGACCGGAGTGTTTG
>JAPPVO010005397.1:0-30910 GCA_030407325.1 Camellia japonica | reverse complement strand
CCTCCATACACGTGTATGGAGGGATGCTCCTCTTGTAAGCTTGTTGAACAAGCTTTACAAGATTGTTTGCCTATAAGAGGAGGGCTCTTCTCTTGGCTTTAGGGTTAGAGAATTTTATGAGAAAAATACAGAGGAGAGCTCTGGTTCTAGGGTTAGAAAGTTGTAACTATTCTATCTCTCTTTTTCTCTCTTTTATGTTCTAGGTGCTTTTGTCCACACTATTGCACATAAACACCTAGTCTTTCACCTTTCCTTGGCTTTTGAAGGACCAGAGGTTTGTTCTTAGTGTTCTTGGCTGGATTTGAGATTGAAGGAGCAACAAGATCACCATTGTTGAAGAAAGGCTTCAAGGGTAAGAAACTAGTCCTTTTTACCCCATTTTTGCATCCTACTTTTGACCATCTTGTAACTGTTTTTGTGTTTAGTGTATAATACAAAAAAGTTCTGTTTTTAAGCCCTCTTAATAGTTTATTTAGAGTGTTTTGTGGTTTGGAGGTGTTAGACCCCTCCTAAGCCTTGAGAGGCCTCATTTTGTGCCATTTTTGGTGAGCTTCGAGACTTTGGTGCTTGGGCCTCCTCACCACTGAAATCTTGAGGGATTTCAGTGGTAAGGATGGTGCCTTAAAGTCTCAAGAAGGAGAGGGCCACCCCCTCTCCTTGTTGTCCTTGAAAAGGACCAATTTTGGCCTCTTGAGGGAGCATCATGCTTGAGTGCTTGTTGACCATGCCATGGCTGTATTTTATGCTTATATTGCCATAATATAACATTGTATTAAGTTGGTTTTGGTACACCATGCATGCTTAGCATACCTACCTTGTAATGCCATGTTTATGCCTTGATATGCCTTAGGTTGTAAACCCTTGTTCAAGCATGCTTTAGGTTTGGTCTTGTGAAGGTTTTGTGCTTATTTTGCCATGTTCAAGGTCTGTCCATAGTTGTTTGGGTCGATTTTGATATGCATTATGTGGCCCCTTTGTATTTTGGCTTGTTGGCTTTAAGTATGTAAGTGTGTAGCATGCCATTCTTGCATGGATTTAGTGGGTTGGGATCATTTTTCATGCTATTTCAGTCCTCTAACATGCTTGTATGCTTGCCTTAAATACCTCTTTGATGTCTTATGAGCTTGTGTTGTATGCTCCTTGAAAGTGTATCTGCGCATGCCTTCATATTTGAGCCACTTAGATGCCATCTAAGTAGTCTTTTGGCCTTGTTTTAACATGCTAAAAATCTGTTTTTAGTGGTTTAATGCATGCCATGTTGGTCTTGCTAAGTGTGGTCCAATACCCCTTTAGCTTGCCTTGATACTTGGACCATTTTGCATGCTAATGTTTGTCTTGTTTGAGTTGGTTTGGCACCTCTTATAGCATGATTTTCAGAGCTTATGTTGCATGCCTAGTGTCCATGTTATACTCCTTTCAAGTGTGCTTGAGAGTTACTTGCTTAATGCTTAGATTTGTGTCTTAACATGTGCATGTGTGTATGTGTGTTTAGCCCTCATATTTGAGCATTTTGGCTACTGTTTTGGGCCTAATTAGAGCTGCCTAATTCATGTTTAAGTCCACCCTCTATTTGGTTTGCATGCTTACTTTGCATGTTTGCTTGCATGCTTGCATAAGTGTCTTGTATTGCCATGTTGCATCCTTAGCTTGTATGCCTAGGTTGCATTGCATCTTGCATGCATGTCTTGTCCCTTGATTTAGTGATAGGGATTGGGCCTTTGATTGTTTGTGTGCATTGCATTACATTTGAAATCGAAGTTGCACACCCAATTCTTTGGGCCATCACGCATGGAAATGCGTGATTGGTGGTCCGAGAATCGAGGTACATCCTCCTTTGAGTCCTTAACATGATAAGGGGCTTGTTTGGTGCATATATTGCTTGAATTACATTGCCATGCAAGTTCTGTCCTCTGCTGCTGTAAGTTGCAGGTTCTGCAGGCAGTTTTGGCCGACCGGCATAATATAGTGCCGACCGGCCATCCATTGGTAGCCGATGGATGCATCTTGTGCCGATTGCCATATCTAGCAGCCGGTGGTAATTCTACTCAGCCGGTGGTATTCCCCAGTGTCCAGGGAAGTAATTCAGAGACTTTGGCAGTCCTCAGAGGAGCAGAGCAGGGAAAACAGAGGCAGTCTATGCATGGCAGCGCAATTCCGAGCAAGACCGAACATGCATTGCATCGGACCCGCTTCCCGAGGACTTTACTGCTTTCCTTAGCTTAGTTAGTTTGTGAACTAATTAGGAAATCTGTAATATTTAATTAGCTCGTAGCTTAATTAATTTGTATTATTCTTTCGGTCCTTCCGGGCGAGGGCAAATTTGTAATAAGTGTGGGTGCGTGTGTGTGCATGTCTTCCAATCCCCACTTCTTTCTCCCCTTTTATTTACCTGCTTATGATGGTAGATTAGGACATATTTAAATTAGCATACCTTATGCTGTGCATGCGTGCATCCATACATTTGTTTTGCATGCACCGGGCTCGGCGCATCATGCTAACTACATTTGTACTTCAAATTCCAAATTGAATACGTGCATCAATTTATTACATTTCACATGACATTCCTAGGTTAGCCGAGCCTATCCTAATTGCACCCTGCATGTGTTGCATTAGTCAATTTGACATGAACTAGGACCATGCATGTTTGCTAACTAGTTTATTGTTTTGGCACGGAGTACGATGTAAGTATTTTCCTGCTTTAGCATATCGCATGTGTGTGAATGCTATCATGACAGCATGCTTACCATGTGGCTAGATGCTTATGTGAGATAAACTGTTTGAATGCCTGTGGGTGAAGGTTGGATTGCCTGAGTTGGAAAAACTCATTGAAATCCGTCTTTTTAGCCTACTTGCGAGTAGCAAATCCCAAAGCATTTTCTAAAACGAACGGATATGCAATGTTGTTCCAAATTAGGCGATCTAGTCTATACTTGTTTGCTGTGCGCATAACATAGTAACTCTAGGCTAATAACTGGAATAAGAACACATAACGTTTTCAAAAACGGATATCACGGTTAGTAGAGGCCGGTCTTCGGACCGGGCGAGAGGGGGTGCTCATAGCTGACCTTCCCCAATCGTACCCAAGTTCCCGAGCCGGGGCAACTTTGGTGATGACGGACATGTGGCCTTTTGGCACCGAGTCAGGGTTTCCTAAATTTCCCAAAAATAAAATATTTAGGTGGCGACTCTGTATCTGGCAAAGCAGTCCATGTTTGGCACTTTTTTCAAAAATCTGTTTCTCAAAACGATTTGCCGGATTTGGACTCTTTGGTTCAAGATTAAGAACCGTGACAAGTTGAGTCCGAACTGTAGTAAGCCCAATATGAACAGAACGGGACTCATCCTCCCGGGGCGTTCGGGGACGTCTACAGTTTCTGGCGACTCTGCTGGGGAGTTTAGAGAGCTTGACTCGAACTCGTGATATTCTGTTTTGATTTCATTTATGTGTCTCTTTGCATTGCATGTGCATTGGTGCGCCTAGGACACCGTGTTGGCCATCTGCTATTCCTGAGCGGTTTGCCGGAGGCATGACTTTGTCAAAGCATGCCACAAGGCTAACCGGTTGCGGGCTCTGCCAGTATGGGAACACAAACCCCGGTTTTACCGGGGCACCCTTTTCGACCATTCGACCTAGTGCATATTCGGAATCCATAGTGACCATTCCAAACTAGGACAGGTTGCTTACCCGATGTTAGGTTGTTTGAAACCGCTGCGTGCGTAGTGAAACCTAGCTCCTGACAAAATAGGACAGGGAAACCCTACCCCAACATAGGGGTGTATTGGCTCTCATTTACTTGCTATATGCTTTTAGAGTGTATCTCTACAGGAACGCACATATCAGTTTGCAAGTTTGAGTGTCAAGCCTGAGGGCATCAGTATCAATTTGTGAGAATCAGTTATGTCTGTGGATATCCGATTCAGTGTTTTGTGAGACAGTGATTTCTGGGGAACAGTGATCAGTAGTAGAGTACAGTTGTTCGGCTGCACCCATGTTTGATCCGTTTGGGCTGAAATGCTGCTTGTTTTTCCTTTCAGTTCAGAGAGTTCCAGAATAGTCAGTGTTTCCCCTTGCCGAGGCAAGGCCTATGATGATGCAGAATTCAGAAGAGATCGTGGTTATGACAGCCGCGTTGGACCAAGGAATCACTCTACAAAGTGAGACCAATATTGACATGCCGCATCCGCCTAGGTCGCCTGCTGCACACCCGGTTTGGACCCCCCAGCTATACCAGGCTCGCGAGCCCACTACATTTGAACTGATGGGGATGATAGGTGATCTCCAGAGATCTGTGGCAGATCTCGCCTACGGAATGTCAGCTTCACCGCCAGCCGCACCATATGCCGGGAGTTTTGTACCCCAGGAGCCCCCACTGTTAGGGCGGATCGTGATTGAACTCAGCCAACCGGAGATGGCCTCCAACTATAACAATGACATGTCAATGTCAACCCAAACCCTTGGTCAGGCTGAGGCCAGAGGTAAAGATAAAGTGAAGGCAGATGCCGACCCTATCGAACAACTGCTGTGGGCAGTCGAGGCTTTGAAAGCCGGGGGGATGAACAAGCAACAAATATCTGCAGTTGTGACAAAAGCTGTGGAGGATGCTTTCCCCACTCCACCTGAGGGTAGTTCAAGTCAGTCAGAGAACCGGGATAGGCCCCGTCATGCCAGAACAGTTCCTCCCATTCCCAACCCTGTACCCGGGAAGGATCAGAAATCCAAGGCGGCACCTGCCGACCCGTTCGCTAGTGCGTCTAGCAAGAATACTCAGACTTCGAAGTACCTGCCCCGAGGGCGCAGGGTCTTTCACGCTCTTTACATGCCATTGTCCAAGGCACTTCAAATCCTCGCCGAGAGAAGGCATCTTAAGCCCCTGGAGTCTCGGCCTCTCCCGAAGAATCTCCCTGCTACACATGATGCTGCTCAGTACTGTGCGTACCACCAGCAGACAGGCCATGCTACCGACAATTGCTTCCGCCTCCGTCATGAGGTGCAGGATTTGATTGACAACGAGGTTATCCTCCCGCCCACCTCAGCCAAGTCCGTTACCACCCAGTTATTGGATTTTGAGGACACAGATACTGCGAGTATGTAATTGGAAAGTGAACCGCCTGCGGGCAGTGCCTGGTGCATTATGGATGTGGCGTCTGGCACGCATTTTTGAACATCTGCGAACACCAGTTTTGTAAATTCTGGCTTGGGTATCGAGTCGGTCTTTTGTTTTAAGTCTGTCTCTTTGTCTTGAGTCAGTCTTTTTGCTTACGGGTCTGTCTTGTTGTAGCGAGTCAACCCCCCCTTTTTGTGTATAGAATGCCAGGTGATTCCGGGGTTGTTGCCTCGAACACCGTTTTGTCTTGTAATTACCCGTTTTTGGTTTTTGAGTCTGTCTCTGCCGAGGGGCCAGTTATACCAACAAATCTGAATGAAACAGCTGTGGCTATCTCATTTTCATGCTTGCTTTCAGTGTGAGTTAGTTGTGCTAGAGGAGGCGAATGGAACGGCAGTACATTCTACCTACTCTCTTGTGCCTTGAACATCGTTATAATGACCTAAGCTTTTCAAAAACCCTTTTTGAACACTACGGTGACAAAAACGAAGAGGAAGGACTTCCTCGGGTTTTGCAAAATTTTGATCATTTTGAGAAAAGGATAGGCATGCTAAGCCTTTCATGAATGAAATCATGCTTGTCAGCGTGAGTACTGAGAAGGACCCTGGCTTGATCCAGACTGGTTTCACACTATCTTCGGCGCGAGCGATTGGTCGCTTTCTTAAAAACTTTCAAAAAACAAAATGTTTTGCGCGGTCCTGTGAAGACTTGTGTGGAATTGCTCTTGAGATTGTGCAGCCTAGGATCGCTCTCAGCCTCGAAATTCAACCTATCTGTTTCGAACCTGGAAGCCGTTCAAAACGTTCAAACAGCCAATTGCCATGAAAGGCCTGTGAGGCCCGATTTGAAGCAACCCTCGAGCAAGAGGTACCAAATTCAGATCAAGAAGATCAGATCGCACCGGAAGAAGCTCGTGAAGTAACCGTGATGGATTCTTCTGCAAATTAGTACAACAGCCATTCTCCTGGATACAGAGGGCTTCAATTTCAAAACCATTTGGCATGGACTTGTTATACTTTTACCCTTTGAGAGGCTCGCTGGGCCGAAAACCCGGAAGGGCGACCCAGGCAAAAGTTAGAGTAAGAAAAGAACAAGAAAACAAAAAAAAAGAAAAAAAAAATGCAAAATTGAAAAATTGAAAAAAAAAATGCAAAAAATGCAAAATTGAAAAATTGAAAAAAAAAGAAAGAAAAGAAAAAATAGAAAAAAGAAAGAAAAGAAATAAAAAAGAATTGAAAAAGAAAAGAAAGAACAAAGCTCGCAAGGTCGAAAACCTGCAACAGGCGCCTTGGCAAAAATTAGAGCCTAAAAAGTGAAGGTTAATACCCGAGTGTACCTTAACCGTGAACTACGTAGGCTTGATTCCCATGTATGGGATACGTAGGCAACTTCATCTTGAAGTCCAGCCCCCAACGCTTTCATAGCGCCTCAGTCCATGTAATGGTCTTGATCATCCTTGCCTTCTCTGCATCCGACAGTTCGGTTGTGACAACCGGAACTACGTATGGCTTGATTCCCATGTTTGGGATACGTAGGCAACTTCATCCTGAAGTCCAGCCACCATTGCTCTTACAGTGACTGTGTCCATATGTTGGTTCAGACCGTCGTCTTCGGAGTTCAGTCGTCGTTGATAAAAGCAGTTTGCAGCATGCTGCGGCACCATCCAGACAAGGGGCAACTTTCCGTTGCCGCAAGTTATCGTCCAAACCAGGGGCAACTTTCCGTTGCCATGCCCCCCTTTAAGCAAGGGGCAATTTTCCATTGCCTCCGATCCGAGGTTGCGCATCTCGAGGGTAAGCTCCGTGCTCGTCGAGCATTGATTGTTTGCAAAAAAATAGTTTTTGAAAATTTTTACTGAAGTTGACTATTTTGTCGAAAACTATTTCATTTTCCAAAAACCGGACCATTTTCTTGGAACCCAAAAAGGAAAATTTTCAGTGCTCACAGCCTGACTTGCATGATTTTCAAATCAAAAATCGAACAAGTATGTTAATCCGACTCGCATTTTGGTCAAAACTGTTTTAAAAAAACAAAAATGGTTAAAGTGATGAACTAGGGGCACAATTGAGTCAGGTCTTCTGTCCTTTCCCCGCCGTTAACATACTTGCCAGAAGGGCACTCTATCCGCCGGGAGAAATAGCCGTGAGCTAACAGTGTTGGGCACGAACCCGCAACTTCCTATTCATCCATCAACCACCCTGGGGAGGGATGAAAAATGAGAGAATAAAGAATAGAGAGTGTAAGCGGAAAGAAAAGTGAGCAAGAGGGTTTTGAGAGGAAAAAAAAAAACGAGCCTGAGGGCCGAGCGATGTGAGAATCACAAATCAGAAAAGGGTGGGAACAAAACCCGGAGGAACTGGCTCCTCGAGATCTGAGGTCTTTTGTTTTTATAAACACGTCCGTGTGTCGTGTCTTTTGTCTTGTTTACCTCAACTTTCGTCTTGAGTCTCTCCCGAGCGTGCCTCGTTGTGTCCAGGCCGCTCACCTTTTGTTTGAGTCTTTCCCGCTGTGTTCGGTTTTAGGCTCGATACCCCGGTTGCAGAACCCCTCTTCAAAAGTCGAAATCGTTTATGCTCAGAGTGCTGTGCCATTCTCTACATAGAAAAGAGAACAATTTGGGGCATCTGAGTGTGTTTCAGCTGCAACCGTTTCAGCTTTCGTAGTCCATCTTGTCAGATCGGTGCTGTTTGTTCAGGGTTTGCTGTGTGTAGAATGAATCAAATACTGTGATGCGGGCTGTATGCAAATTAGTCCCCAGTGGAGTATGGGCTGTGTGTTCAGGATAAGCAGTGGTTTGCTTGGGTTGTTTTGCTATTTGCCGGATGGTCATCTGATTATTACAGTACAAGTGCTCAATTTACAAGTGCTCAATTTTCAGACAACAGGCCAATTTCATTTACATTGAGATATAATATGATATGATGCAATGCGATGCAATGCATGAGATACACAAATTTAACAACTTTTAGGCAAAAAGTTTGTTTCATTTCATATAATCTTTTTCAAGTACAAAGTTTTGAGGAAAACAAAAATCTGCCTGCGGCAGTACAAGGTAATCTAGCTACCAAAAAGAGAAAAAGTACAAAAAGAAGGAAAATCAGCAAAAATCTGAAGCAGCATCAATGGTCTCACGCCTGGGGATCCGTCCTCGCCCTCTTCCTGGGCAGAAGTCCAGGAGCATCACCAGGAGCATCACCGTCTGAGCCCGAGTCCGAGCCATCACCGGTCTCCTCCGACGACGACTCTGCCTCCGCCTCTGTCTCTGCCTCAGACTCGTCATCCGGAACTGGAGCCCGCGAGCTGCTCCCGACATGAGTGCGCCCCCCTCTGGTGCGGGGATATACTCTGCCATCCCGGGTAGAAATGGGAGGTCCAGCCGGAGCACCACCCATCGGAGGAATCTGGAAGGGAGGCCGAAAAAGCATGAAAGGCGAATATATCAGAATACTGTGAGCAGTGAATCAGTATAGAATACAGTGTATGAGTACAGTCTGTGAGTGCCGTGAGCAGTGAATCAGTGTAGAATACAGTGTATGAGTACAGTTTGTCAGTGCCGTGAGCAGTGAATCAGTGCAGAATACAGTGTATGAGTACAGTGTACGTATGCTGTGAGCAGTGAATCAGTGCAGGATGCAGTATGTGAGTACAGTGTATCAGGTGCCGTGAGGGCTGGGTATCCAGTGTTGTGTCGTGCATCAGATTATGCAAAGCAGTTTGTGTATGGTTTGAGGCTGTGGTCAGAAAGAACATACCGGAATGCTGTAAAGGGCTAGGAGGTCGAAGGTCCGCTGTAGCATCCCCATCATGGAGGCATTCATCTCCAATGACTGCCGGGTGTACTCGGAGGAAGCCTGCAAAAATATCGGATACATCAGTATTCTGCGGAATATTAAATAAACTGAAATGAAACGACTGTACAAGAATGCAGTAATACATACCGGAGGCAAGTCGGGGACACCGACTAACTCGTGATCAGCCCGGGGAGGGGCAAAGGGGATCTGGTAGGTCGCCCCACCCTGCCCTCTGAAAGTCAGTGAAGTGGGCAGAGCGGGCCAGCCGGTCCCCCGCCCTCGCTGAACTCCGCCCCTGCCACGGACTCGAGCTCTCATCGACACTCCCCCTCCAGCCCCTGCTCCCACTCCAGCCGCTGGCGCCGCAGGTCTCTCTCTCTCCGCTCGGCGGCCGCCGCTCAGAGGTCGCATGATGAAGGTCTAGACGTACTCCAAGTAATCGCCCTCGCCTCTGAAGCCGTCTGCCTCCCAGCCGATTGTATAGTCGGTCATCTGCTCAGGAGGGTGCACCGGGACTATCTGCTCCGGTAAACCCAGGGTCTGATGCAAGAAACGCTCACCCAGGTACCAAGCCTGACAGATCGGGCCCTCCAGCAGAATCCGGAAACGCGAGGTCTCATCGGCACCGGCAAACCGATCCCGCATCACGGCTGGCAAAGGAGCCCAAGGCTGCCAGGTGATCTGAAAATGAAATACAGTTTGTTATCTACTGTTATTGAAATATGCAGTGGAAAGACGAAGCTTAAATGAACTGCAAGTAAAACATACCTCTGCGGGGGTGATGGTGTCAAAATAACGGCGGAAGAAGATGAATGACTCGCGGGGCCTCCGCATGCACCTCCCGTCGAAGCGGCGCGAGAACGGGACGACGAGAGGGGTCTCTTCGTCGGGTATGGGAGCAAGCCTAGGAAAGTAGGCATACACCCACAACTGCAAGGTAAATACCAGTGCATTTATCAGATAAAGCAGAATATAGAATAAGAGCAGAAATAGCAGAGCCCTGTGTTGTGCAGTGTATTGTGCAGAGTGTACAGTGTGAGCAGTGTACAGTCAGTATAAAGCAGAGTATGTGTGTGCCGTGTGTACAGTATATAGCAAGTATAAAGCAGACTACAGTGTGTGCAGTGTACAGAGTACAGAAAATATAGAACAGAAATGAAAGGCAGAAAAAGAAATGTACCTCCCAAACACGCCAGTAGCCCCCGAGCAACTGTCCGCTGCCGCGGGAAGCTGAGCTCATATATCCGTAGAGAGTGGCCAAAGCGGCGCCACCCCAGTCGTAATGTAAGATATCCCTGACGTCCACCAGTGCGCTGAGCAGGCAGAGAGGCACGGTGTTCGCCCGGTCGGCGAAAATGGTCGTCCCAAACAGGAACATGAGAAAGCCACGTGCGTATCTCTCCACGGCCTCCTGAGTCATCGGGGCTGCCTCGACAAGGATGGGCTGGACCCTGAACTGCACCTCAAACCAGGAATATCGGACGAAGCTGGGACGCGCCAGAGGCGGCAGCTCGCCGAGCAAGTAGATCTGAGCGGCCTCCCACTCATCTATATCGGTATCAAAGAGGATCGGATCACCCCCTACCCCGATGCCTGTGAGCATCGAGAAATCATAGAGAGTCATCGTCATGTCCCCCGTCGCAGGGAAATGGAATGAATCGGTGGTGTCCCACCATCTCTCCGCTAGAGCAGCGAGGAGAGGCCTGCACGTAGTGAGCCGGGATAGCCCCCTTCAAAATGAGCCAAAGCCGGCCTGGTCCACGATGTGGCGAACTGCATCGGGTAGCTCGGCGTACCAATCACGAGCGACAGTGTTCCCATACCCGCGGATGGTATGGGAATCTCCCTGTTTTCAAACAAGTAGTTGCGAAGTAATATAAAATGTACAGTTTTGAAGAAACAGTCAAAATCAGTGCAAATTTAGCATGCGTGCAAGTTTTTCAGATTTAAACAGATACCGGGTGCCGGTGTGCTTATAGTGAACTACAACGTATGATGCGTCAGCGTGTTTGTGTGGTTCGGTGCAAATTTAGCATGCGTGCATGTAACAACCCCCATACTGTTTACCGATAAATTACTGAATTACATACTGATTTCTGCTAAACTGGACTGCTTATGACTGATAATTGAACCAACTGAAGTACTGAATGGACTGATTGAAAACTGGAACTGAATTGACTGAGCATAGCTATTGTATTGCATTTTTATCTTTTCGATTAATTGATTATCTGTTCGTGTTTTTATGTTTAAATTGCAAATTGAAGGCCTTATCGGCGGCCGAATCGAAAATAGATTGATGTTTTGGAGTCATTGGAAATTATGTGATTTAATGGTATATTTATCTAAAATGTGATTAGGTATGACTAAATTAGATTAAATATTGTTTTATTGCAAACTTTGATTTATTTACCAAAATGTCACCTAGTGGCCACTACTTTAGACAAATTTGAGTCTTGTATATACTTAGGCAACTACTCCTCAGCCCTTATTCTTGCTATAGCCGACCTTAGGGTAAGAGAGGGAGAGAATTAAGAGGGAATTGGGTTCAACTTGTAGAATTGCTTGGAAATTGAAGATTGATTTTGAAATTGTGCTTCCATTCTTGAATACAAGACTTAGGTAAGAGAATACAACCCTCTAATTGTGAGTTTAAGCTAATTCTTGCATGATCCTTGCCAAATTGTAGAGTTAAGTCTTGTTTTAGTTCATACATGTATGATTATAGCTTAATTCATGCATGCATGGTTGAAATGTTGCAATTTGAGTTGAGTTCATGGTAAATTGCACATGCATGTTCATAATTAGGCTTGAGTCCATGATTTCACCATGTTCTTGAAGAAATGAGTTCATTTGAACAAGCATTGGAGCTTTAAAATGGTTGGATTTCATGCATGTTTGCATTTCTCCATGTTTATGAAAAATGGGTTTGAAAAATGGTTTTAATTGAATCACCTTTGGGGCTTGAGTTCATAAATTGAGCTTTGAAACTTGTTATACAATGAATCTAGATATGTTTTCCAGAATTTGGGCCCAAGAGGTCGAGTTTAGAGTGGTAGAATGCTTGGTTTGAACTTGGAAGGCAAATCTGGAAATTCCAGATTTGGCTTCCTCGCTCGAGCGAAGGATTCCTCGCTCGAGCGAGCACCTTTGTCCAGGGCTCCGCTCGAGCGAGCATCGAGCGACCATCGCATGTAAAATCACAGCATCCAGTATTTTTACTGTTTCGACAGACCGCTCGAGCGAAGGATTTCTCGCTCGAGCGAAGACTTTGATTTTGGAAGCTCGCTCGAGCGAAGGAAGGCTCGCTCGAGCGAGGCTCCTATTTTCAGCAAACTCTGCAAAATGTTTTCTAAGTGTATTTTTGCATCCTCATCCCATTCTAGGCATTCTTAGGCCTAGTTTAAGGCATCTTAATGAGGATATAGATGTAGAACACACCCAGGCAAATTAGGGATTAAGTTATGATATTTCCCAGCTGTGTAGCTTAGTGTGTGTTCAACCTGTGAACTGTGTAGGTTGGCGACTGGGGAGACACGCTCTAGCATACTGTAGCCCAAACTCTGTGAGTAACAATTGTGTAAAGATATGTTCAAAATGATTGTCTTTTGAATACTGAACTGAACTGTTTACTGAACTGATATTGATTACTGAATGAATGTATGTCCTTTATTTCTGAACCGTACTGTGGCATCCTTAGCACCTACTGTTTACTGTTACTGTTACAGAGATCTCTGTCGGTTCCCTCGTGGAGCCACTACTGTTTACTGACTGATGGCCATCATTACTGTTCGGTCTTTAAGACCTACTGTTTACTGCTATGCTAATGGATGTACCACATATGACTGAATAACTGTTCTGACTGAAAGACTGAAATACTGTTTAATGAACTATTTTCATTACTGTAAGGGCATTTCATTCCTAACCTCTTTACGCATTATGTTATTCACTGGGCTTTAGCTCACTGTTTATATATATATGTAGGTGCCCAGCCACCGGATCGGAGCTAGGAGCGTGGGTTAGACTCCAGTTTTGTCAAGCCAGCCTTTGTGCCTCACTGCGAGGTTCCGAGTTGCCATGTTATGGCTTTGGGGTGTTTTGTCTTTCCCCCGTCCGTCTCCGTACTGTTTTGGATTACTGTATAGACTGTCAACTACTAACTGTACCGTTATCAAGGGATTAGGTCCCTGTACTGTGTGACTGTAAATTTGGTATAGACTGTACTGTTTGACTGCATGAATGTATGAAAAATCTTTTTGGCATACAGACTGTCACAGCTCATTAAACATTATTTATTTACTGTATTGGCTTCCGCCAGGCCCTATACTCTGTTTTACTGTATTACTGTTAAGCAGGCCTTTGGTAATCTCGGATTACTGGCCGGTTACGGTACTAAACCCATAGGGCCGGGTTTGGGTCGTGACAGTGCAAGTTTTTCAGATTTAAATAGATACCGGGTGCCGGTGTGCTTATAGTGAACTACAACGTATGATGCGTCAGCGTGTTTGTGTGGTTCGGTGCAAATTTAGCATGCGTGCAAGTTTTTCAGATTTAAACAGATACCGGGTGCCGGTGTGTTTACAGTGAACTACAACGTGTGATGCGTCAGCGTGTTTGCGTGGTTCAGTGCAAATATAGCATGCGTGCGTGTTTTCAGATTCAAACAGGTGCCGGGTGTCGGTGAGTTTGCAGCAAGATACTGTGTGTGCCGTGTGTTTGGGTGATTAAGGCTAGTGCAGTGTGTGTGCATGTGTCGGTCTTAAACAGATATCAGTTGCAAGTTTGTTTGCGATCAATTACAATGCACAGTGTATCAGAGCATCTGAGCTAAAGCAATTAAAGAATGTAATCAGCTATGACGGTTGACAGTTAAAAGTTCTACATTGCAGAATGTAAAACAGAGAAAAAATGTTACCTCGGAAGCGCCGAAGGATAGGTGAGAGGCAGGCTCACGTAGTAGAAGCTCGGGATCCAGCGCCCTGTCAAAACTTCGGAACTGGCGCAGTCCGTCGGGGGGCAGGACATGAATCGCCGGCCGGTAGGTGGCCGGGTCGAACGGGCGCTCGCTCAAAGGTAGGAGCTCGACCCCGGGATCCATCTCGTGATCCGGAGGAGTCCCGCCCTGTGGAATATCGTCGGCCATGTCAAAATGACGAGGAAAATGGTCGGAAAATGAAAATCGGGCTGGAATATGGAAAGTCAACCGAAAAGTCAACCCCCGGGAGGGTGGAAAATGGCCGGAAAAGCCGGGATGTGAAAAAGACACGGAAATCAAGAGGAAAGTGAGGGGAACAAACCCCAAAAAGGTGGAAATAGCAAAGGGTGTACCGAAACGAAGTTTCAATCGGTTGAAAACGTTCGAAACGCGAAGGAAATCGCGAATCCGACGGCGAAACGGGCGTAGAACGGAAGAAAACGAGGAAACGAGGAGGGGAAAACACTCTAGAGAGAGAGGGTGACAGATTTCGGCTAGGGAGGAATGAAAAAAATAGGGCTAGAAGCCCTATTTTAAAAGACCCGAAGCAAAAAGTCAAAACTGCCCCGATACAGGGACTTTTTGCCGGTCGGCCACATTGTTTGCCGGTCGGCAATATATTGTGCCGATGGAACTGTTTGATGGCCGATGGACGGCCGGTGATGAATTGTGATGGCCGGTGGACAGCCGGTGGTCTCCCACAGTGGTTTTTGAGCCTCCTACACCTTTCCTTGGGTTATATGAGTGGTCCAGAGCCTTCATTGCTTAAAACAGTGTAAAACAGTGCCTCTCTGACGCTCAACCAGCCTCCGTTTTGGCCTTGGATCGTGTCTTCTGCGCGTGGCACTCGAATTCGTGCAAGGTGTATCCTTCTCGTATCCTTTTGGCTTTTACAAGATTCCAAAAGTTGCCCCTTGTGCATCGTATTTCAATC
This sequence comes from Camellia japonica, assembly GCA_030407325.1. Taxonomy (NCBI): domain Eukaryota; kingdom Viridiplantae; phylum Streptophyta; class Magnoliopsida; order Ericales; family Theaceae; genus Camellia; species Camellia japonica. Next base: position 16,108 of record JAPPVO010005397.1, on the reverse strand, counting down.
GCACTGTTTTGTGCATCGCATTTCAATCGCACTGTTTTGTGCATCGCATTTCAATCGCACTGTTTTGTGCATCGCATTTCCATCGCAATGTCTTGTGCATGCATTTCAATCGCATTGTTTTGTTCGCCACGGTCTGGCGAGACCTTAAACACGCACGGTCTAGGAGACCTTAAATCCTTCGAGGGTGCAAAACCTTTATTGTTACGCATGTCCGCATACGTCGCAGTACACATCATCCCTTGCATCGTTTTGCATGACTGCACACGTTGTAACGCGCACATTTTGCATCGTCATGCACTTTTCCCGCATCACGGTCTAGGAGACCTTAAATCCTTGGGAGGTGCAAAACCTTCATTCGCGTTGTCTGAACGCACCGCGCTGTTTTGCGCATCTCATTGCATTTGGCATGCATTCCATCGCGCAGTCTTGCGCATCGCACTGTCTTGTGCACCGCATCTCAATTCATGCATTGCCCCAAAATGGGTCCGGCGGGACCAAAAACACGCCACGGTCCGGCGGGACCAAAAACACGCACGGTCTGGCGAGACCATAAACCCGCTCGGTCGCATTGTCATGCATCCAAAAGCCGCGCGTTGTCGCGCATCTCGAGATCATACATTTTCATGCATTCTCAGTTCATTCGCATTGTCATGCATCTCAAGCCGCGCGTCGCCGCGCATCAAATTTTCATGCATTGTCATGCATTTCAAGTAAACCTGCGTTGTCGCGCACTTCAACATCACGCATCATTTGCATTCCAAAAAAAAACAAACAAAAAAATGCATTGTCATGCATACATTTCGCGTCACTGGTCTAGGAGACCTTAAATCCTCTAAAGGTGCAATTCCTTTGGTGTTTGTCGTGCCCGAACGACTTTCGGTGGTCTGGTAAAGCCACCTGCCTGTGTTTGCGGTGAGTTCCTAGAAGACCAACTGGGACGGTGAAAACTAGAGTTCGAATGGCTTATGCCTAGAACGCAAAGGTTCGGGAGTTCCGAGACTAAAGTCTGGTTTAAATACCCAGGGGTGTATCCTCGGCTTGAAATCTGTATGGAAGCCCCATAGGTTGAGGTAGCATGTCTGCGCCTCAGTTCTGGATACTGAACCAACCTAGTATGTCGCCCTGTTGGTAAGATAGGGAAAGCTGCAATCATAGCCGTTGCATCATAGTGCATTGTCATGCATCCATTGTAAGTAGTGCATTGTCATGCATACATGGTAAATATTGCATTGTCATGCATTTCCATTGTAGCTTGCATACATCTATTGCATTTTCCCAGCATATCGCATCATACTGCATTGTCATGCATTTTTGTAAATATCCATTCCATTGCATATTTGTAGATATTGCATTGTAGCTTGCATGCATCCATTGCATCACTTCCATCTATGGCTTGCGCCTTTCCATGTTGAGCTTGGTCTGGTATGTGCCCATACTTTTTACGTCGAAGCATAGTTCAGTAGACCGTTCTATGTTAGCCGTGGCTTGTTTGTGTACATGCCTTTCCTAGGCAAGATTTGGTTTGGCTCGCGTGCCATATCCATTGTATCCATTTCCATTGCATATTTGTAGATATTGCATTATAATTGCATGCGTTCATTGCATCACCCTCCATCTATGGCTTGCACCTTTCCTTGTTGAGCTTGGTCTGGTATGTGCCCTTACTTTTCACGTTAAAGCACAGTTCTGCATGTGTACGCGCCTATTCCACGCTGGTATGTTGGTTTGAGGGTTGCGGCACCTTTTCTGTGTTAGACATGGCTTGTTTGTGTACATGCCTTTCCTAGGCAAAATTTGGTTTGGCTGCATGCCATATCCATCGTATATATTACATTGTAGTGTAATTTTTTTTTTTTTTTTTGCATCCGGCATTAGGATCATTGTCCTTTCCCCAGCGGGTCGTTACCCCACTTATGTCATCCCCCCAATTCTCGTTCTTGTGTCCGTCTACATTACTCATAGTTCAGTAGACCGTTCTATGGTAGACGGACTTGGTACCTCCATCAATCTATTTGACATTTGTGTGGTTTTGAACCGCTCATGATTGGATCATGATTCAATTGCTTTGCATATAGTTTGCATTTTCATTTGTATATATTGCATATCATTTTGCATTCATTCTTGCATTGTCATGCATGTTGCTAACAATATTATACCTGTTAAGTTGTTTTCTTTACAGGCACGATATTGTATGTACGGTTCATTTACCGCTGGTAGAACCAGACGAACCGGACAGGTATTGTATCCTCCGCGTGAGACGTATTGAGAATTGCATAATTCTCTTACATCCTTTCTGCATTGTAGTGTAGTTTGGTGTATGCTAGCTTAAAACTGTTGCATGTATGCTTCGTTACAGCTTTCTTTGCATGATCATAAGTTATGCTCGGCTTCGTGCATTGTCTTGCATTTTGCCCCTGCCTTCGGGGCATACCTTGTTTGCCTTGCATGTTTGTCTAAGTCTTCGGCCTTGTCAAAAATGGGTCGTCTCTGGGCTTTGACATTCACTCCCGTCATTGTTATGACTTTCGAGTTCTGTCAAAGAGGGGCAACTGTAGACACCCCATTTTTGACCGTCCTCAAGACTTGGACGTCACCGTTTGAACACCCGGTGATTATCCATGTTTGTGTTCGTTTGGAGTTCCCGGAGGTCTCGGCTGCGCACCTTGCCTCAGGATCTCCGAACCCGACTGTTTAGTGTCTGGTTTTGCACCAAACACTTGTGCTTTGCCTTGGAGGGGCAGGGAATGCCTTGTGAGGCATCCCCACACATCACCGGCCATGGCTAGAGGCCACCGGCTGGTGTTTTGTTGCCACCGGCAATGTATATTGCCGGTCGGCATTCTTTGTTGCCGGTCGGCAGTCAATTTTGAGCAGCCGACTACTGTTCATCTGCTTTTGCAGATATTTTAGGACAGCTGTGTGGCATTTTGTTCCCCTCCATACACGTGTATGGAGGGATGCTCCTCTTGTAAGCTTGTTGAACAAGCTTTACAAGATTGTTTGCCTATAAGAGGAGGGCTCTTCTCTTGGCTTTAGGGTTAGAGAATTTTATGAGAAAAATACAGAGGAGAGCTCTGGTTCTAGGGTTAGAAAGTTGTAACTATTCTATCTCTCTTTTTCTCTCTTTTATGTTCTAGGTGCTTTTGTCCACACTATTGCACATAAACACCTAGTCTTTCACCTTTCCTTGGCTTTTGAAGGACCAGAGGTTTGTTCTTAGTGTTCCTGGCTGGATTTGAGATTGAAGGAGCAACAAGATCACCATTGTTGAAGAAAGGCTTCAAGGGTAAGAAACTAGTCCTTTTTACCCCATTTTTGCATCTACTTTTGACCATCTTGTAACTGTTTTTGTGTTTAGTGTATAATACAAAAAAGTTCTATTTTTAAGCCCTCTTAATAGTTTATTTAGAGTGTTTTGTGGTTTGGAGGTGTTAGACCCCTCCTAAGCCTTGAGAGGCCTCATTTTGTGCCATTTTTGGTGAGCTTCGAGACTTTGGTGCTTGGGCCTCCTCACCACTGAAATCTTGAGGGATTTCAGTGGTAAGGATGGTGCCTTAAAGTCTCAAGAAGGAGAGGGCCACCCCCTCTCCTTGTTGTCCTTGAAAAGGACCAATTTTGGCCTCTTGAGGGAGCATCATGCTTGAGTGCTTGTTGACCATGCCATGGCTGTATTTTATGCTTATATTGCCATAATATAACATTGTATTAAGTTGGTTTTGGTACACCATGCATGCTTAGCATACCTACCTTGTAATGCCATGTTTATGCCTTGATATGCCTTAGGTTGTAAACCCTTGTTCAAGCATGCTTTAGGTTTGGTCTTGTGAAGGTTTTGTGCTTATTTTGCCATGTTCAAGGTCTGTCCATAGTTGTTTGGGTCGATTTTGATATGCATTATGTGGCCCCTTTGTATTTTGGCTTGTTGGCTTTAAGTATGTAAGTGTGTAGCATGCCATTCTTGCATGGATTTAGTGGGTTGGGATCATTTTTCATGCTATTTCAGTCCCTCTAACATGCTTGTATGCTTGCCTTAAATACCTCTTTGATGTCTTATGAGCTTGTGTTGTATGCTCCTTGAAAGTGTATCTGCGCATGCCTTCATATTTGAGCCACTTAGATGCCATCTAAGTAGTCTTTTGGCCTTGTTTTAACATGCTAAAAATCTGTTTTTAGTGGTTTAATGCATGCCATGTTGGTCTTGCTAAGTGTGGTCCAATACCCCTTTAGCTTGCCTTGATACTTGGACCATTTTGCATGCTAATGTTTGTCTTGTTTGAGTTGGTTTGGCACCTCTTATAGCATGATTTTCAGAGCTTATGTTGCATGCCTAGTGTCCATGTTATACTCCTTTCAAGTGTGCTTGAGAGTTACTTGCTTAATGCTTAGATTTGTGTCTTAACATGTGCATGTGTGTATGTGTGTTTAGCCCTCATATTTGAGCATTTTGGCTACTGTTTTGGGCCTAATTAGAGCTGCCTAATTCATGTTTAAGTCCACCCTCTATTTGGTTTGCATGCTTACTTTGCATGTTTGCTTGCATGCTTGCATAAGTGTCTTGTATTGCCATGTTGCATCCTTAGCTTGTATGCCTAGGTTGCATTGCATCTTGCATGCATGTCTTGTCCCTTGATTTAGTGATAGGGATTGGGCCTTTGATTGTTTGTGTGCATTGCATTACATTTGAAATCGAAGTTGCACACCCAATTCTTTGGGCCATCACGCATGGAAATGCGTGATTGGTGGTCCGAGAATCGAGGTACATCCTCCTTTGAGTCCTTAACATGATAAGGGGCTTGTTTGGTGCATATATTGCTTGAATTACATTGCCATGCAAGTTCTGTCCTCTGCTGCTGTAAGTTGCAGGTTCTGCAGGCAGTTTTGGCCGACCGGCATAATATAGTGCCGACCGGCCATCCATTGGTAGCCGATGGATGCATCTTGTGCCGATTGCCATATCTAGCAGCCGGTGGTAATTCTACTCAGCCGGTGGTATTCCCCAGTGTCCAGGGAAGTAATTCAGAGACTTTGGCAGTCCTCAGAGGAGCAGAGCAGGGAAAACAGAGGCAGTCTATGCATGGCAGCGCAATTCCGAGCAAGACCGAACATGCATTGCATCGGACCCGCTTCCCGAGGACTTTACTGCTTTCCTTAGCTTAGTTAGTTTGTGAACTAATTAGGAAATCTGTAATATTTAATTAGCTCGTAGGTTAATTAATTTGTATTATTCTTTCGGTCCCTCCGGGCGAGGGCAAATTTGTAATAAGTGTGGGTGCGTGTGTGTGCATGTCTTCCAATCCCCACTTCTTTCTCTCCTTTTATTTACCTGCTTATGATGGTAGATTAGGACATATTTAAATTAGCATACCTTATGCTGTGCATGCGTGCATCCATACATTTGTTTTGCATGCACCGGGCTCGGCGCATCATGCTAACTACATTTGTACTTCAAATTCCAAATTGAATACGTGCATCAATTTATTGCATTTCACATGACATTCCTAGGTTAGCCGAGCCTATCCTAATTGCACCCTGCATGTGTTGCATTAGTCAATTTGACATGAACTAGGACCATGCATGTTTGCTAACTAGTTTATTGTTTTGGCACGGAGTACGATGTAAGTATTTTCCTGCTTTAGCATATCGCATGTGTGTGAATGCTATCATGACAGCATGCTTACCATGTGGCTAGATGCTTATGTGAGATAAACTGTTTGAATGCCTGTGGGTGAAGGTTGGATTGCCTGAGTTGGAAAAACTCATTGAAATCCGTCTTTTTAGCCTACTTGCGAGTAGCAAATCCCAAAGCATTTTCTAAAACGAACGGATATGCAATGTTGTTCCAAATTAGGCGATCTAGTCTATACTTGTTTGCTGTGCGCATAACATAGTAACTCTAGGCTAATAACTGGAATAAGAACACATAACGTTTTCAAAAACGGATATCACGGTTAGTAGAGGCCGGTCTTCGGACCGGGCGAGAGGGGGTGCTCATAGCTGACCTTCCCCAATCGTACCCAAGTTCCCGAGCCGGGGCAACTTTGGTGATGACGGACATGTGGCCTTTTGGCACCGAGTCAGGGTTTCCTAAATTTCCCAAAAATAAAATATTTAGGTGGCGACTCTGTATCTGGCAAAGCAGTCCATGTTTGGCACTTTTTTTCAAAAATCTGTTTCTCAAAACGATTTGCCGGATTTGGACTCTTTGGTTCAAGATTAAGAACCGTGACAAGTTGAGTCCGAACTGTAGTAAGCCCAATATGAACAGAACAGGACTCATCCTCCCGGGGCGTTCGGGGACGTCTACAATAACTATTATCAAACTGAACTGAAATGTTCATAACTATTACTAATTTGTTGATAAGTATTTCATTGTGCTTCGTTCAAAATACGTGTGATTTGTTGATAACTATTTCAGTTTGATAACTATTAGTTGAATCACACTCTCCAACAATCTGCCCATAATCATTTCACTTCAGTATGATTTGTTGATAATAGTTGTGTAACATGTGTGATTGATAATTGAATTGACATTGAACTCATATGTTTGTAAAACTGCCATGTTTGTTCAGTTTGAAAATGCTATGTGTGTAACATGTGTGTAATTAATCACAAATGCTATGTTTGAAACTGAAGAAAATGACTGACATTAAACTGCTCTGTTTGTTCAAATGCCATTAACAGTTTAGTCTGTGTAACCTCTGTTCAAATGCTATTAAACATGGCAGTTTGAACAAATAGATGTTTTCAGTAAAGACACACTCTGTCCCTCAAATTCAAATAGAACTGCTATTAACCCCATCAAACACAAGCATAGCAGAGCACTACAAATTTCTCATGTATGCAGATTTAAAAATGGATTCTTCTTCTAACATTAGCAACATAAGATTACGACCGAGGATGTGCAATTGTGGAAGAACCGCTGCCATACATATTGTAAGAACCAATGAGAATGGCAATGAAGGGCGTTTGTTCTTTGTTTGCCCATCAAAATATGTAAGTATGTATTGGAAATTTTAATCCTTTACTAGTCACATTAATATTTGTCGTATTCAACTAACTGATTGTCATGCATTGTAGAGTACCACTCCCACTCCCCATTGCAATTACTTCAAGTTCGTGGCTGAAGATGATGAAGACGTTACGTCCACAATCCGTTCGAACACTAGAGCTTGTGATGCTATAACAGTAGAAGACTTTAACGATGTAAGGACGAGGCTTGATGACTTGCAAAATGACCATGGTCGAAGGCTTGAAAGGATAGAAAATAATATCAAAGCGATGGTGTATTTCATTATATTTTCTATCATTTTGTACTTGATCATGTAACTTTTGTACTTTTTTGTATTTTGGGAAATTGAATGGAAGTTTGTACCAGTTTTGGTTGTATTGTACTTCATGATGTAACTAATGTTTATAGAATGAATTTTATTATGATGTAACTTATGTAACTTACTTAATAGCTTTGTGGAATGAATTTTATTATGGAATGAATGTACGGAATGAATTTTATAAGTTATTATGATGTAACTTATAATTTTATTATCGAATGAATTTTGGGAAACATTGGTCTCATTGTTAGAGCTTTGTGGATGCTATTTGGCAGATCTGTGGATGAATTTTGTGGATGCTATGTGGATTCATTTTTGTGGATGCTATGTGGCTGAATTTTGTGGATGCTTTGTGGATGACTGAATTTTGTGAGTGCTTTGTCACTTATTTGTGGGCTGTTATCTATTGCAGGTTCTGTTATCTGGGTGCATGAATTTTGGTTGTAATGAACTTCTATTATCTGTTGCAGGTTCGTTTGTAATGAACAGATTTGGCAGATTTGTTATCTGTCAACTAGTATCTGTTTGTCACTTATCTGTGGCCTCAACTATTATCTGTTAGCAAGTTTAGAGCAGAATTGGCAGATCTGGTTTTTGATGCGTTGGTTCTGTAGCTGCCCAAGCCAAAGCCCTGCTCGCAGCTGCTCAATCAGAATGGGGCCCTCTAACTTCTAGCCATTTCCTTTCCCACATCTTAAACTAGTGTATTTTGCAATTTCTTTTGTATTGCACAGAATGCGTGGTACATTTCTTCACCATTGTGCTGACTTCTTCATTAATGAATATCAATACTCTGTTTCTGAATGGTCTATTGTATATTTTTTTGTTTGAAGGGGAGTTGATTAGTTCATAACAATGCACAATGGGAGAAAAAATTGCTAATGCACAGGTTGACCCCACGGGGTATGCTTCCATACAACCGTTGTGTTTGAAAAAACAAAACATTTGTGCCCATATTGATGTTAGAGTGTATGAGACCATTGGCCAGTGGTGCACAATTGTTTTTTGCAATTACAGCTTGTGATTCCATTCAATGATTCTGACACTAAACCTTGTTGTCCATATTCAACGATTCACAAAACATGAAGTAATCAACAAAACATAGGTTAATGATAGCTTCTGATATCGGTCAATGACATTACAATAAAATTACCTTGTCATCGTACCAACAAAAATCATAACACAACTTTCAGTCGATGACGGTGACCCAAAAAAATACCTTCAACAAAGCGGAAATGATGAAGACATTAACGCATGCACCGTTGAAATGGTTAGCAGAGTTTGACGGTTTGTTAGTTTCTAAGTCGTATTTTTTCGCACCACGATGGCATCTTACAACACTACGCTTACTATGTCATACACATGTTTGTAGACACCCCATTTTTGACCGTCCTTGAGACTTGGACGTCACCGTTTGAACACTGGTGATCATCCTTGTTTGTGTTCGTCTTGAGTTCCCGGAGGTCTCGGCCACGCGCCTTGCCTCAAGACCTCTCGACTCGACTGTTTTGTGGTTGGTTTTGCACCAAACACTTGTGTTTTGCTTTTGAGGGGCAGGGAATGGCTTGTTGGCCATCCTCACACCTCACCGGCCATGGCTTGAGGCCACCGGCCATTGTTTTGTTGCCATCGGCCAAATGTTTGGCCGGCCGGCACTCTTTGTGGTCGGCCGACCTTTGTTTTGGCCAATTTGTCATTTTTGGCTGGTCGACCACTGTGCATCTGCTTTTGGCAGATATTTTGTGCCAGCTGTGATAGTTGGCACCCACTTTGCACCCCCTCCATACACGTGTATGGAGGGATTTCACTCTTGCTTAGCTTATTTTGTAAGCTTTGCAAGAGTGAATCTCTATAAAGGGAGGCATTCTCCTCCCTCCCCAAGGGTTACAAAAAAGTTCTAGAGAGCTCTGAGATTAGGGTTTGCATAGTGTATCTATCTATCTCTATATCTCTCTCTCTTTTTGCCTTTGTGTGTTTGTTCTTAGTTTTGCACTAAGGCACCTACCATTACACTATTCCTTGGTTGCTGAGGAACCAAAGGGGTGTTCTTGAAGTTCTTGAGTGGATTCAAGCTAAGGAAGGCTGCTGGAACTCCTTTCTTGAAGAGGTCTACAAGGGTGAGTGTTCTTGCTCTTTATTCCCCATTTTTGCATAGGCTCTTAGCCATCGTTGCATCTGTTTTTAAGCTTAACTTATAACATATAAAAGTTCTGATTTTAAGTGCTTAAAATAGTTGTTTAAGGTTGCTTTGTTGTTTGGGGTTGTTTGACCCCTCTTAGGCCTTGTTTGGCCCCCATTTTGTGCTATTTTGGTGAGCTCCGAGACCACCTTGTCTTGGCCTCCTCACCACTGAAATCCAAAGGGATTTCAGTGGTGGTGATGGTGCTTTAAGGTCCTAAGAAGGAGAGGGCCATCTCCTCTCCTTGTTGTCTTCAATAATTGTCATTTTAGCCTCATGTGTGAGCACCATTATTGAGATCATGTTGGCCATGTCTTAGCTAGTATTTGTGCTTATTTTGTCATGATATAGCACTGTTTTTAATTGGTTTAGACACACCATGCTTGCCTTGCATACTTGTCTTGTAATGCTATTATTTGCCTTAACATGTACTTAGCATCTAGACTACTATGCTTACTTGTTTTGGCCAAGCTTTGTGAAGCTTTTATGCATGTTTTAGTATGCTTGAGGTCTGATTTTGGTTGTTTGGGCCATCCATGACATGCTTTGTATAGTCACCTTGCATTTTGGCTTGTTAGCCTTGGGTGTGTGAGTGTTGAGCATGTATTACTTGGCTTGTTTCAGTGGTTTGGCACCACTTATAACACCATTTCAGTCCTTGTGGTATGCTTGTATGCTTGCATTTGATGCTCCTTTAATGCTTTAAGAGGTTGGTGTCTTATGCTCCATGTTTGGACCCTTTTGCATGCCTTTAGACCTAGGCCTTTTAGATGCCATCTAGGTGTGCCTTTGACCTTGTTTTGGTCTGCCTTGGGGTGGTTTTGAGTCCTCATGGCCCTTTGGGACTTGCTTCATGTAGCCATGATTTAAGCCCCTTGGCTTGCCTTGAGTTTTGGGCTTGGTTACATGCTTTGCTTGATTTGTTTAATTGGTTTGACACCTTTTCTAACATGATTTTAGAGCTTATAATGTATGCCATTTGTCCATGTTCATCTTCTTTTAAGTGTGCTTAAAAGTCCCCTCTTTATGCTTAAGTGTTGGACCATGTTTGCATGCATGTTTGTATGTAAATTTGACCTCATTTCCATAGCATTTGGCTACTGATTTGGACATGGTTGAGACTTGTCCATATTAGTCTAAGTCCGCCCACGTTTGCATGCTTTGGTTGCATAGTGTTTTGCATGCTCATTACTTGCATTGTTGACACATGCTTAACCATATTGCATTTAGTTGCATTGCTTGAGCTATATGACATGTTGTTGTATGCTTAGGTTGTAATGCATTTTGTATGCATTGTACTTAACATGTTGTCCATGTTGCATCTTGCATGCTTGCATGGTTAAGTTACACTTTACATGTTTGCATGTTTGCATGCTTGTTGGCATTCTCATGTTGCATACTTAGCTCACATGCCTAGGTTGCATTGCATTGAGCATGCATGCCTTGTCTCTTGATCAAGTGATAGAGGTTGGGCCTATTGTTTGTTTATGTGCATTTCATTCCGCATTGAAATGGCACACTTGGTTTCTTGGGCCATCACACATCGAAATGCGCGATTGGTGGTCCGAGAATCGAGTACCATCCCCCTTTGAGTCATAAACATGAAAAGGTGTGTGGTGGTGCCAACATTTGCTTGAAATGCATTGCCATGCCATGTTTGCCTTCTGCTGCTGTCAAAACAAGATTCTGCAGCATACATGGCCGACCGACCACATTCAGTGCCGACCGGCCATGCATTGGTGGCCGAGAGCTCAATAGATGGTCGATGACCACTTCCCTTTGGCCGGTGACCATTCCTCATAGCCGGTGGCATCCCACAGTGTTCAGAGAGTATTCCTTGGGACTTGTGCAGTCTTCAGAAGAGAGAAATAGTGCAAACAGAGGCAGCTTGTGCATGGTGTTGGATTTCCGAGCGGAGCCGAGCATGCGTACATTGGACCCTCTTTCCGAGGCTGTTTTATCGCTTTATTAGCTTGGTTAATTTGCTTAACTAGTTAATCGTTTGTAACTATTTAATTAGCTTGTTAGTTGATTAAATTGTATTATTCTTTCGGTCCCTCCGAGTGAGAGCGAATTGTGTAATAAGTGTGGGTGCGTGTGTGTATGTCTTCCAACCTCCACTTCTTTCTCCCTTTTACTTACCTGCTTTTGATGGCTAGTATTAGGGCATATTTAATTTAGCATCCTTATGCTATGCATGCGTGCATCCATTCATTTGTATTGCATGCACCGGGCTCGGCGCATCATGCTAATTGCATAGTATTTCAAATCTAACTTGAATACGTGTTATTTGTTGCATTCCACATGCCATCCTAGGATTAGCCGAGCCTATTCTAGTTATGGACTTGGATCATACATTGATTGCTAACAAGTTCTTTGTTTTGGCTTGGAGTACTAGGTGAGTGTTTATGCTTTAGCATCTCGCATGAGTGTGAATGTTAACATGAAAGCATGCTTACCATGAGGCTAACTGCTTAGTTGATTTACTGCCTGAATGCCTGTGGGTGAAGGTTGGATTGCTTGAGTTGGAACAACTCGTTGAAATCCGTGTTTTAGCCTACTTGCGAGTAGCAAATTTCAAACTGCCTTTCAAACGAGCGGATATGCAATGCTTTGTTCCAAATTAGCGATCTAGTCTATACTTTTGTGTTGTGCGCATCACATAGTACGATTAGCTAATTAACCGGAATAAGAACGCATAATGTTTTCAAAACAAGATATCATGTTTAGTAGAGGCCGATCTTTATCGAGCGAGCGGGGTGCTCATAGCTGACCTTCCCCAATCGTACCCAAGTTCCGAGCCGAGGCAACTTTGGTGATGACGGACACGTGGCCTTAGGCAAACGAGTCAGGGTTTCCTAAATTCCCCATAAAAAAATATTTAGGTGGCGACTCTGTATCTGGCAAAACAGTCCATGTTTGGCACTTCTTTCAAAAAAATCTGTTTTCCAAAACGATTTGCCGGAGTTGGACTCTTTGGTGATTTATTGGTCTTGCATTGCACTTTGCCAGACTAGATTCAGAACCGTGACCATTTGAGTCCGAACTGTAGCATGGGGCCCACGGGCGCGTCTACAATGTTGAGGTCTCCTAATCCTCGCTCAAATCAACAACCTCGGAGTCTGAGTAATCTGAAAGGTCAGGGTCCGACACCAGTGCAGGATCCTCCATTATAGCCTTGATCGCAGATGCCGGGTTCGATCCATGTATCTTCGACTCTGCCTTTGCGTCCTCTATGCGTGAGTGCCTAATGAGTCGGCGAGTCATTTGATCAATCTCAATTTGCAAACGATGCCTAAATTGGGACTGGCTAACATGAGGGAATTGCCGCTGCATTTCAACCGATCAGGCTTTAGTAACCTTGACAAAAACACATCGACAATGGTGTTCACACTGAACTCGTTTGGCAAACAGTAAAACTGGAATTCCAAAATACTTCCCCAGGCTAGTATCTTCTATTGGGGTGCAATTGTAATCCCGTAGAGGTTCAAAACTCCACTGTGGGAACCCTGTTTCAAAGAAACGTCGATCACTGAAGGAATTGGTATACCCACCTGCATAATCCAATTCTGGTGACTTCGGTCGGGAGCTGTTAGCCCTTGCAAGTGATTGTCCACGACCGCGTTTACCGTGATGTGCATCCATAGGTGTGACGGTTGTTGATTGAGTCCAACTTTGTTTTCGCAGGTTGACGAAGAATATGTGGACGCAAAAACAAACCCAAATGCATGATTTCTGCAACACTGGTTGCAAACTTTTTTGTGGTTGGTTGTAAATATTAAATTACCTTAAACCCGTAGTCATTAATACGTTGGTAGTAGGTTTAAAGATGTGAACACAGTTATTGTCGTTTGGTGGCAACACCTACCCAAATTGAGTAAAAGCAAATTAATTATTTTGAATATTTCATTTAATAGGTTCGGTGTAGTTGGAAAGGCATATGTATCTGATAAGAGGAATTTTGCTAAGCTTTATGGATGAGTAGACATGTAATTGGGTTGGGGTAGACCAAAAGTTGGGTTGGGGCACAAATACAAATGATGAATGTGAATATATGATAAACTGTGGGTGTGGAAATCAATGACAGTGGGATATTACTGATGGAAGGTACAATGCATATGTGTTGGAAATGCCAAATAATGGACGACCAGGGGTACTGAACGGATGACTTGGTGTATGCAAGAAGGAACGAATTTGTGCAAGATGAATTCGGCCAGTTTGAGAAATTAATACAATGTATATCACAATGCATGAGGTCTTCTGAAAACATACAAGTCATGTACCATATCTTACAAATACTTACAGCATAGTGTTGTGTAATATTATGAATCTGTACATTTCTTAAAAAAGTAGTAAGTATAATAAACCATACACATATTCCTACAAAATGTCTGATTCGAACAAGATTGAAGCTATTGTTGAAGCTCATGTTGCTCCTGTATTGCAGCAGTTGCAAGATATCTACGAAGGGCTGAATGAAGTGGACACACGGTTGTCAAGTTTGGAGCGGCAAGTCGGCGCTATGAAGCATAACGTTGATTGGCTGACCGATGAGAAATTGGCGGCGGACGAAGGAAAGTCTGATAAGATAATGGATGAGGACAGTCAATCAGACAGTACGGACAACTCTTCAGAAGACGTTGCTGATGATGCAGCAGATATGTAGTTTTGTTTTTTTTTTTTAACCTTTCCTGTAAGACGTTGCATTTTTTGTTTTGGGTGGAGTCATATGTGCTAATGGGCTGATATATAACTTACCTACAAAGAGTTGAGTTTTCATTCATAATGTGGTTGGTTTCATTTCTGAAAATTAATTTTTCCTCTTTTGTAATTAAATTATAAATTCATTTCGGTAACAAATAAAAATTACAACTAAGACAGCAACCAGTAAAAAAATTTCATTATAAATTCATTTTGTAATTATATCAGTTTTTATTTATTTTGAAAAATTTCAAATTGTTTTTTTATTACAGTTGCGACATCAAAGTTATGCTGACAAATTGGGCAGCAAGTACATTACTCTAAATATGAGTAAAAAAAACAGCCGTAAATTATATTTGTTTTAGCTGCATTCATCTGAACAAGAAACATGCGTAAACAAAATAGTACTTTGCAATTAGTCCATCTTTACATCGTCCAGCAAAAACAATACTGGGGAGCCATAATTAACATCCATATTGAAATCAAAGAATAAAAAATTAGTGAAGTCCTGTTGCCACCCAAATTACTGGCGTACTAGCAGCCCATTCCCATCACTGGCCTAGCTTGTGGCATTGCTCATATGAAGGCACTCCCGGTACTCTGCGATCTTTGCATTATTGACATCCATAACGATGTCAGCCAATAACTTATGACGCACAGAGGGATGGAACTTTGTACAGAAAGATCATAAGACAAATGAGTTAAAATTGGAGGACATACAAGGAAGGATTTGATTGACAAATGGAAATGAAGCGGTAGAATGTACCTTGTGTGGACCGGGGCTTAAATCAGGTTGCTGCATGAATTTGATGACGAACATCCCACAGTCAAACGTGCTACAAAAATAATTTCACATTAAATTTGTCATCAATGTCAGTAGGTTCGTTAAGTCAGTCATGCAGCATACACATTAATGTGAGGGAGGGATTGTGGATTACTCGTCCAGTTGTTGTACTGGCCTCTCATCTAACATACGGAGGTGGAAGCTACGCACGTCTGTAACCTAATCATTTCCAAAGTGTAGTTGTAGAAAGTCGTGCATAGTTTGAACCTATTCCACAAGGTTGAAGTTGGTTTATGTAAAGGATGTTCAAGTTTGTTGTAGTGTTGAGAAATGCACCAGGACATACCAAAATTTTTGCCGCATTTAGCACCAGGACATTTAGCTTCCTTTTTGCCGCATTTAGGTAGGCTACACGGTCTACCATATCAATTTTAACACACAACCAATGCACTCCTCTGTAATTGAAAGGCATGTAAATCTACACGCAAACACAGGGCAGACCTTGTTTAGAGGCCATGTAAACATGTAATGGCTTTCATATTTTCGTTTTAATATAACGGGATGAACATTGATATTACCTCTGGCATGCATCAATCGCACCAGTGTATCTGTCATGTCCGAAAAATGATGTGACGATATTTTCATGGTGCAGAGGTTGCGTATCTTTATTTAGAATCAAAGTCTGCATGTGTAATGCATAAAGGTCATTGACGAAAACATTTGTCAAAATATGTCATACACAAAACACAACGTAGCTTTAAACACTTACTTACCGATAGATATACGGGAAGAACCAATCAGTATGCCTCCCATCATTGTGTAAATCCCTCTGTCGATTAGTCAATTGCACCACCACCAAGTTGATTGGCTGGAACATTGTATGTAAGACACAAGGCAAGTTGATTAGAAAGGTTTCTGAGTTCAGGGGTACTGAAAAACATAGATTCATATGTGCGCAGCCAACACTTACAGTGTCGGATAGCCACGACCCTGGTTTCAGCGTGCGCATGTCACGCCGGGTACCAACTTCACATGCCTGTCCATGAAGATTCATGGAAACAACAATGTCCCTACAAGCAATAATGATCCTTAGAACGATAGTTATTTCACAGTGGA
>JAPPVO010005396.1:0-39763 GCA_030407325.1 Camellia japonica | reverse complement strand
CAGAAAATAAACAGAGGAAAGAATATACCTCGAAGCGCCGAAGGCAAATGAGACGTCGGCTCGCGCAAGAGAAGCTCTGGAGCCGCCGTCCTATCGAAGCTCCTGAACTGACGGAGTCCATCGGGAGGCAGGATGTGAATCGTCGGCCGGTAGGTCGCGCTGGATCGAATAGGCGGACGCTCAAGGGGAGAAGCTCAGCCCCGGGATCTATCTCATGATCCGGGGGAGTCCCGCCCCGTGAAATATCGTCCGCCATGTCAAAGATGGTGTGAAAATGAGCGAGAAAGTGGAAACCGGAGGAGAAGAATGCGAAGGTCAACTAAAAGTCAACCCGAGAGGGCGGAAAATGGCCGGAAAAGGCAGGAAATGAAAAGAGGCAAGGAAATCAAGAGAAACTCGAGAGGGAACAGACCCTAAAAGGTGGAAATAGCAAAAGAAACACCGAAACGAAGAAATGTTCAGTTCAAAATGTTCGAAACGTGAAGAACTTCGCGAATCGAATGATGAAACGGGCGCGAAACACAAGAAAATGGAGGAGCGAAGGGAAGAAAATATCCTAGAGAGAGGGAGGGTGAAATTTCGGCCAAGGAGAATGAAAAGAATAGGGTTTGAAACCCTATTTTAAAAGACCCAAGGCGAAAGGACAAAACTGCCCCGATTTAGGCATTTTTGGCGGGTCGGTTGCATTTTTGGGACGGGGGGCCGGCCAAATATTTGGCCGGTGATGTGTTTTGGTGGCCGGTGGATGGCCGGTGACTTCCCTTTTGGCCGGTGAGCCTTCTACAACCTTGTTTGGGTCAGATGTATAGTTTGGGACCTTCATTGCTCAAGACAGTACAAGAAGTGCCTTTCCGAAGCTCAATCGGTCTTCGTTTGACCTCGGACCGTGTCTTCTGTGCGTGGCACTCGAATACGGGTGTCGTGTATCCTTTTTGTATCCTTTTTGTCTCTTGCAAGAGTCGAAAGTTGCCCCCATATGCATTGTCTTGCATTTGCATACCTTACTTGCGTTGTTTCACACTTTAATGCACGGTCTGGCGAGACCTTAAACACGCACGGTCTGGCAAGACCTTAAACACGCTCGGTTGGTGCTTACATGTCGGCATGCATTGTAGCACATGTCATCCCTTGCATTATCATGCATTGCATTACAACGCTTTGTCGTCGACGCACACCGGTTATGCGTTATTTCGTTCGCATTGTTGTGCACGCATCTTGTAAGTGTCATGTACATGTCATCCATGCATTGGCATGCATTTCAATCCATGGTTTGGCGAGACCTTAAACACGCACGGTCTGGCAAGACCTTAAATACGCACGGTCTAGAAGACCTTAAATCCTCGAAAGGTGCAAGACCTTTGGTGCATTGATGCGCACATTTCATTTGCATTTTCATGCATCTCAAGCTGCGCGTTTTAAAGTTCATGTATTTTCATGCATCTCAAGCCGCGCGTTGTCGCGCATTAAAAAAGTTCATGCATTGTCATGCATTTCAAGCGACTTGCGTTGTCGCGCACTCCATGCAGCATGCATTTCAAAAAAAACAAAAAAACAAAAAAATAGTGCATATGTCATGCACCATTGTAAATATTGCATATGTCATGCACCATTGTAGATAGTGCATATGTCATGCATTTCATTGTAAATATTGCATATGTCATGCATCATTGTAAATATTGTATATGTCATGCATTCCATTGTAGATAGTGCATATGTCATGCATTTCACTGTAAATAGTGCATATGTCATGCATTTCATTGTATATAGCGCATATGTCATGCGTTCCACTGTAAATATTGCATTTACATACATCCCTTGCATATTTGTAGATATCGCATTGTAATTTGCATGCATTCACTGCATCACCCCTTTCATCTAGGACTCGCACCTTTCCTTGTTGAGCTTGGTCTGGTTATGGCTCATATTTTCACGTCGAAGCACAGTTCTGCATGTGTACGCGCCTATTCCACGCTGGTATGTTGGTTTGAGGGTTGCGGCACCTTTTCTGTGTTAGACATGGCTCGTTTGTGTCCATGCCTTTCCTAGGCAAGATACGGTTTGGCCTGCGTGGCTTATCCATTGTAAATATCCATTCTATTGCATAGTGTAAATATTGCATTGTAGCTTGCATGTATTCATTGCATCACATCCATCTATGGCTTGCGCCTTTCCATGTTGAGCTTGGTCTGGTATGTGCCTATACTTTTCATGTTGAAATGCGGTTATGAGATTTGGTGTACGCCACCTATTCCACGCTGGTATGTTGGTTTGAGGGTGACGGCGCCATTTTCCGTGTTAAATGTGGTTTGTTTGTGTCCATGCCTTTCCTAGGCAAGATTTGGTTTGGCTGCATGCCATATCCACCGTATTTATTACATTGTAGTGTAATTTTTGCATCCAGCATTAGGATCATTGTTCTTTTGTTAGCGGGTTGTTTCCCCACTTATGTCATTCCACCCAATACTCGTTCTTATGTCTGTCTACATTACTCATAGTTCTGCATGTGTACGCGCTTTGAGGGTTGCGGCACCTTTTCTATGGTAAACAGACTTGTTACTTCCATCAATCTATTTGACATCTGTGTGGTTTTGAACCGCTCATGATTGGATCATGATTCAATTGCATTACATGTCATTTGCATTGTTTCAATTGCATTGCATTTCCTTTTGCATTGTTTATACATAGTTTTGTATATATTGCATATCATTTTGCATTCATCTTGCATGTTATGCATGTTGCTAACGGCATCGTACCTGTTAAGTTGCTTTCTTTGCAGGCACGATATTGTATGTACGGTTCATTTGAGGCTGGTGCAACCAGACGAGCCGGACAGGTATTGTATCCTCCGAGTGAGACGTTTTGAGAATTGCATAATTCTCTTACATCCTTTCTGCATTGTAGTGTATTTGGTGTACGCTTGCTTAAAACTGTCGCATGTTATGCTTCGTTACAGCTTTCTTTGCATGATCATAAGTTATGTTCGGCCTGTGCATTGTCTGGTTTTGCCCTTGCCTTCGGGCGCATATCTTTTTGTCTTGCATGTTTGTCTAAGTGTCTTCGCCTTGTCAAAAGGGTAATCTCTGGGCTTTGACATTCACTCCCGTTATTGTTATGACTTCCGAGTTTTGTCAAAGAGAGGCAACTGTAGACACCCCATTTTTGACCGTCCTCAAGACTTGGACGTCACCGCTTGAACACTCGGTGATCATCCATGTTTGTGTTCGTCTTGAGTTCCCGGAGGTCTTGGCTACACGCCTTGCCTCAGGATCTCTCGACTCGACTGTTTGTGTTTGTTTTGCACCAAACACTTGTGCTTTGCCTTGGAGGGGCAGGGAATGGCTTGTGGGCTATCCTTACACTTCACGTCCATGGCTTGAGGCCACGGCTGTGTTTTGTTGCCACCGGCCAAATGTTTGGCCGGCCGGCATTATAGATGGCCGGCCGGCTATCTTTCTTTGGTCAATTGCACTTTTGGCTGGCCGACTACTGTGCATCTGCTTTTGCAGATATTTTCATGCAGCTAGCATGCACTTGGCTCCCCTCCATACACGTGTATGGAGGGATCTCCCTCTTAGCTAGCTTGTCTTGTAAGCTTGCAAGATTGAAGCTCTATAAGAGGAGGTCTCCTCTCCCTCTTTTAGGGTTAGACAACACTTCTTAGAGAGCTCTGGTTTTAGGGTTTGGTTTGTATATCTATCCTATATCTATCTCTCTCTCTCTCTCTCTCTCTTGTATTTGTGTGTGTTTAGCCTTAGGATTGCACACAAACACCCACTATTACACTATCCTCTTGGAGCTGAGGCCCTTGAGGGTTGTTTTTGAAGTTTTGGAGCTGGTTTGAACCAAAGAAGCTGCTGGTCTTCCATTCCTGAAGAGAGTCTACAAGGGTGAGCCCTTACTCCTTTAAATACCCCATTTTTGCAAAGCCTTTTTGACTATCTTGCATCTGTTTTTGAGCTTAGCATATAACACATAAAAGTTTCTTTTTGAGCCCTCTAAATAGTTGTTTAGAGTGTTCTAAGCTTTGGGTTGTTTGACCCCTCTTAAGGCTTGTTTGGCTTCATTTTGTGCCATTTTGGTGAGCGCTGGGACCATTTGTTTGGGTTCTCACCACTGAAATCTTGAGGGATTTCAGTGGTGAGGATGGTGCTTGAGGTCCTAAGAAGGAGAAGGCCACCCCCTCTCCTTGTTGTCCTTGAAAAGGCCATTTTAGCCTTTGAGAGAGCATATTGTTTAGGTCATGTTGGCCATGCCTTAATGATTTTTGTGCTTATTACGTCATAATATAGCTCTGTTTTTAGTTGGTTTGGTACACCATGCTTGCTTAGCATACATGCCTTGTAATGCCATGTCTAGGCCTTAACATGCTTTAAGCTTTGATCCTGTGTTCTAGCATGATTTTGGCCAAGCTTTGTGAAGCTTTTGTGTTTATTTTAGCATGCTTAAGTTCTTTTCTTGGTTGTTTTGGTCGACCATAGCACGCTTAGTATAGCCACCTTGCATTTTGGCTTGTTAGCCCTAGGTGTGTAAGTGTGTAGCATGCACTACTTGCATTATTTCAGTGGTTTGGAACCACTTACCATGTTATTTCAGACCTCATGATGCGCTTGTATGCTTGCATTTGATGTCCCTTTAATACTTTATAAGGTTGTCATCTCATGCTTCATGTTTAGGCCTTCATGCATGCCATCATGCTTAGGCCCCCTAGGATGCCATGTCACTATGTTTTTAGCTTGGTTTTAACATACTAAACCTCTGATTTTGGTCATTCAATTCATGCCATGTTTGGTTGTGTTAAGGGTAGTTCAATACCTTCTTGGCTTGCCTTAGGCTTTGGACCATTGGTTGCATGTTTGGCTTGTCTTGCTTGCTTGGTTTGGCACCATCACTAACATGATTTCAGAGCTTTCCATGCCTTGCATCCATGTTTGCATCCTTTCAAGTGTGCTTAAAAGTCTCTCTTTTATGCCCAAGTCTTGGACCTTGCATGCATGTTTATTGGTATGTGTTTTAGCCTCCATTATTGAGCATGTTGGCCACTGTTTTAGGCTTGTTTAAGGGCTGCCTAATTTAGTTTAAGTCCATCCCTTGGCATGTTGTTGCATGCTTAGCTTATGACATGTTGTTGCGTGTTGAAATGGTGTTGCATTTGGCATGCATTCTCCTCCTTGTTTTTGTTGCTTAGCATGCCATATGTTTTGCATGTTTGTGTGTTGGCATTGTACCTTGTATGCTCATTTAACTTGCATGCTTGTTATATGCCTTGCATGCTTCCCATATGCTCATGTTGCATGCCTAGTTAACATACTTAGGTTGCATTGCATTTGCGTGCATCTTTCACCTCTTGATCAGGCCATGATAGAGGTTGAAAGCCCCTTTGTTTGCTTATTTGGTTTGCATTGCATTTGAAATTAAAATGCACACTTGATTCTTTGGGCCATCATGCATGGAAATGCGCGATTGGTGGTCTGAGAATCGAGAATCATATCCTTTGAGTCATGAATGTGATAAGGGGTGTGATTGGTGCATACATTGCTTGAAATGCATTGCCATGCTATGTTTTGCCCTCTGCTGCTGTCAAAATCAGTTTCTGCAGGAAGATTTGGCCGGCCGGCCATCTTCAGTGCCGACCGGCCATCCATCAGTGGCCGATATCTCAATTAGTGGCCGGTGGTCATTCTCCATGACCAGTGGCCAATCCCCTTAGCCGGTGGTGTTCTACAGCATTCAGAGAAGCAACCCTAGGACTTGTGCAGTCTTTAGAGGAGCAGAACAGTCAAAGCAGAGGCATCTTGTGTATGGCAGTGACTTTCCGAGCGAAACCGAGCGCGCATGCATTGGACCCTCGTCCCGAGGCTGCTGTTTGCTGCTTTCTTAGATTAGTTAATTTGCTTAGCTAGTTAATTGGTCTGTAATAATTAATTAGCTTGTAGGTTAATTAATTGTATTATTATTTCGGTCCCTCCGAGCGGGGGGCAAATTTGTAATAAGTGTGGGTGCGTGTGTGTGCATGTCTTCCAACCCCCACTTCTTTCTCCCTTTTACTTACCTGCTTTTGATGGTTAGTATTAGGTCATATTTAAATTAGCATCCTTATGCTATGCATGCGTGCATTCATTCATTTGTCTTGCATGCACCGGGCTCGGCGCATCATGCTAACTGTATTGTATTTCAAATTCCAAATTGAATACGTGTTATTTGTAGCATCTCACATGCCATCCTAGGATTAGCCGAGCCTATTCTAGTGACATTCTGTATGCGACGCATTAGCCATTTTAACATGAACTAGGATCACGCATGATTACTAACTAGTTTATTGTTTTGGCACGAAGTACGATGTAAGTATTTATGTTTTAGCATCTCGCATGAATGTGAATGCTAACATGACAGCATGCTTACCATGTGGCTAGATGCTTATGTAATATAAACTGCTTGAATGCCTGTGGGTGAAGGTTAGATTGTTTGAGTTGGGACAACTCGTTGAAATCCGTGCTTTAGCCGACTTGCGAGTAGCAAATTTCAAACTGTTTTTCAAACAAACGGATATGCAATGCTTCGTTCCAAATTAGGCGATCTAGTCTATACTTTTGTGTTGTGCGCATCACGTAGTAATTCTAGCTAATTAACCAGAATAAGAACGCATAATGTTTTCAAAACAAGATATCGTGGTTAGTAGAGGCCGATCTTCGGATCGGGCGAGGGGGGTGCTCATAGCTGACCTTCCCCAATCGTACCCAAGTTCCCGAGCCGAGGCAACTCTGGTAATGACGGACACGTGGCCTTAGGCAAACGAGTCAGGGTTTCCTAAATCCCCCATTAAAAATATTTAGGTGGCGACTTTGTATCTGGCAAAGCAGTCCATGTTTGGCACTTCTTTCAAAATCTATTTTTTTATCAAAACGATTTGCCGGATTTGGACTCTTTGGTTCAGATTAAGAACCGTGACAAATCGAGTCCGAACTGTGGCGGAGGCCCTCACGCGGGGCGCGTCCACACTGTCCATACAAAATTAATCCAAACACATGATTTCGTTATCTGATCGACGTAATTTTTTTGCAAAGATGATATACTCTATGGAACCCTCTATAAAAAATTGATTCGAACACGTGATTTCCGTTATCCAATCGACTTAATACTTTACAAGGGCTGGCTCTACCACATGAATGGCCTATGTCACGCCCCCAAACTAATACAATTAACCCATCCATAAGAAGAGAGTGCATAATAGAATGGATATACTTTCATTCATCATAGTTTATATTACAAGAGGTATTACATGCATTATACATTAGTCAATAACAACAAAATAAATGCCGTATGAGCTTACATTTTTCCAAGATATCACTTGGTTACAACGAAAGAGAGCCGTAAGCTCTATACATGTAAAGCCCTCGGCTTGTATAAACATTTAAACACAACATAACAAAATAGAGCCTTCAGCACGTAAGTCCTTCCAAGCTACGTCCTTGGAGGAAGCATATCATCTATACCTAAAAATGTTTTTCCCACGTTGGGTGAGCCAAAGCCCAGTAGAGATAGACTAACACAATACATGAGATTTAACTAAGATATAAATGTTAGATATATTCTATGTTTATGACAGATACATATTCTTCACATGATCACATGATACTGAAATTCACATCTAGAACCATTCTCGTTTATTCATTTCAGATTAGTTCATTTCATTTCAACTCACAGGCCACATTTATATTTTTCCAAATAACCCAACTGAGACTACAACCCAGTGGTTTTCAATCAACATAGCAATCACATAAACACTTCAATCTTGCCATTTTACGAAAATTTCGTCCGCGGGATCGGCACCCATGTATACATAAGATTTCGGGACTTTCACTCTGGACATTCTGACCAACTTAATTTTCAAATGGAGTCCATCCCCTATCTCTTCCCAAAACATGGAGTACATCTCCTTTCTCCTCCCAAACGTTGTACATATACAATGTATTCACAAGAATCGTCATATTCAATGACATTCAACTATACATATTCAATGCCTTAACATACCGTCATATTCAATGACATGATTAAGTGATTAGTTTCAATAATACATTTATTTCTAACAAATATACAATCCTTATAACAGATAATTTATCAAATTTCCATAGGTGAGTGATTTAATCAATTCCAACTACACCATTCTTTCATACATCCTCCCTATTCCACATTTCTCATATCAATTCCATTATTTATACAAAATAAATTATTCTAAACATTTTAGGGCAAGATTCCCCATTTTCCAAAAATTGACCCAAAGGTCAGAATCACCTATTTTAGCACAAGATAACTTCAAAACCAAACCCCATGATCAATTCTATAACACCACATGAAAACCCCCTTTTTATAAATTCAAACCCAACCCCTAGGTTTTCTCCAAACACCCCAAATCTCACCATATATTGTAAAGCCCCCAAAATATAACACAAATAATCCATTTCATAAGATCTGTAAACATACTAAAGTGATATACTCCATTCATCAGAGTGTCCATTACAAAAAGATATTACATGTATTATACATTCATAAACATTCATTCTGAATCTACAGTATGTAACACAAGTTAATGATAACAAAATAAATGCCCTGCGGGCTTATATCTTTCCAAGATATCACTTGGTTACAACAAAAGAAAGAGTCTTAAGCTCTCTATACATGTAAAGTCCTCGGCTTGAATAAACAGTTAAAAAAAATAGTAAAAAAAAAAAAAAAAAAATAGAGCCTCCAGCTCCTCAGTCCTCTCAAGCTACGATCTTGAAGGAAGCATATCACCTGTATTTGAAAATGATTTCCCAAGAAGGGTGAGCCAAAACCCAACAGAGATAGACTAACACAATATATGAGGCTTAACTAAGATATATGTGTCAAGTAAATGTTCAATATTCAAAATCAACCTACCTTCTCTCCATGATCATCCAATATTGATATTCACAATTCAATCCACTTCTATTGTTCATTTCAAATCAATTCATGAGTCTAATTTATTGTTCTCTAAACCAACCCAAATGAGACTACAACTCATTGGTTCACAGTTCATTAACATTTGTTATTCAAACACTTCAACTTTGCCATTTTACAGAGCTTTCATCCGAGGGAATCGACACCCATATATACATAAGATTTCGGGACTTTCATCCTGGACACTCTGGCCAACTTAATTCCAAATGGAGTCCATCCCCTTTCTCCTCTCACACAATGAAGTACATCCCCTATTTCTTCCCAAACAATGATACATATATAATGTATTTAAAACATCGTCATATACAATGACTATTCACAACACATATTCAATGTTTCAATCGTACTGTCATATTCAATGACATGATTTAAATTATTAGTTTCAATTTACCTAATCCTCATGCAATTTCTACAACAATCATAGCTATTCTCCACCGATAGCCCAAAATAGATATTTCTATACAAATATACAATCTTTTAAATAGATAATTTATCAACTTTTCATAGGTTTATGATTGAACAAATCCAACTACACCATTCATCCACACATCCTTCCAATTTCACTTTCCCCATATAAATTTCATTATTTATACAAAATAAATATCCAACACTAGTTAGGGAAAAATTCCCCTCTTTTCAAATATCAACCCCGAGGCCAAATTTCACCAATTAATCACAAGAGAACCTCATATTCAAGCCCCATATTCATTTATAGACTACAACATAGAAACCCCTCTTTCCATTTGAGTCAAAACTCTACCTTTACCCAAATCACTCCCAAACCACATCATTTATAAAATAACCAAATATTTATGTTAAAAATCATATTAAGGTGTAGAGTATCCCTACCTCAAGGAGAGAAGATGAGACAAGCAAGTGAGAAAACCCCAAAAATGATGAAACCCACTTTTAATCGGATCAAAACGAAGATCTTGACGAGTTCTAACCTTTTTCTCAAAGGCACTAGGGTGGAAATCCCAATGGATCTAGATAAAATCTAAGAGAGAAGGTAAAATGTAGAGAGAGGAGCTCAAGAACAAGCCTTCTGGAAAGTTTTAAAGAGAGAGAGGAAAGAAAAAGTGATTCAGAATGCCATATTTTCGGACTGAAATACACGCAGTTCGCTCGAGCGTGGAAAGCCCCGTTCGAGCGTCACACACAGAGTTCCACTCGAGCGTGAAAAGCGGCGCTCAAGCATAGAATGCATACTTTCGGAAGTTCTGTAGACAAAGGTCTCCGCTCGAGCTCGAGTGTTCGATGCACACTTCCAGTATTTCAGGCCTGCAAAAAGAAATACTGAGAGTTGACGAATCCCGCTTGAGTGCAAGCATGGCTGCTTGCGTGGAGAAACAAAATTGTGAAGCCCGCTCGAGAGTGAGAATGCCCGCTCGAGCGGAAAGTCCAAAATCTGGGCAATACAGGTTTTGAAATACAAACAACCAATCTATCCCAAATGCACAACTACAACCCGATAACCAAAATGAGGGGAAGACAAGGGAAGGAGATACGAATAACTATTCAAAACCAAGCCAACCCGAGTCCGGAATACTATAGATAACGGGTCAAAACCAGAATCGCTATATATATTCATAACAACAAATAACTAGGTTAAAAAATCATAACAAAGTGTAGAGTATCCCTACCTCAAAGAGAGAAGATGAGCCAAGCAAGAGAGAAACCCCAAAAATGCCAAAATCCAACTCTAATCGGTTTCAAAGAGAAGATCTTGAGAAGCTGTAGACACCTCATTTTTGACCGTCCTCAAGACTTGGATGTCACCGTTTGAACACTCGGTGATTATCCATGTTTGTGTTCGTTTGGAGTTCCCGGAGGTCTCGGCTGCGCGCTCTGCCTCAGAATCTCCGAACTCGACCGTTTTGTGTCTGGTTTTGCACCAAACACTTGTGTTTTGCCTTGGAAGGGCAGGGAATGGCTTATTAGCCATCCCCACACACCACCGGCCCTCCCCTATCATCACCGGCCGTATATGTGTACCACCAGCACTGTTTTCTTAAAAACCATGGCCGGTCGGCACTATATGTTGCCGACCGGCACCTTTTTTGGCCGGTGACTTTTTTGGCTGGCCGGTGTGACCTCTTTGCACCCTACAAGCCTGGTGCATGCCAGCTGTGCCAGCTGGAATGTACCATCACATTCCCCCCGTGCATAAGTGTGACCACTTTGCACCTTTGAACCCTCTAAGCTTCTAGAAGCTTGAACCTTTGGCAAGCTTCTTGGAGAAGCTTGGCCAGCTGTCTTAGCTTCTCCAAGAAGCCTAGACTCTTTTGCCCCCCCTTGAACCTTTCTCTTTGCTTAGCCATTAAGTTATTTGGCTTGTCTTGGCCTATATAAGCACCTCTCTCCCATTGAAAGGGGTTAGCCATTTTTGAGAAAAACCAGAGCTTCTATATCTATATATCTGTGTTATACTCTCTCTCTCTATATCTCTCTCTCTCATCCTTGTGTGTGTGTTTTAAGCCTAAATAGTGTGTTTTTACCTCACTTTTGCACTAATACACACACCATTACACCTTAGTTCGAGATTGAGGGACTTGGAGGGTTGTTTGTTGAGATTTGGGACTGGTTTTGATCAATAGAAGAGGGCTGTGCCACCTGTTCTTCAAGTGTTCTTCAAAGGTGAGCACTTTACTTTAGATTCCCCATTTTTGCAACAAGTTTTTACCTATCTTTCTTTGTGTTTTGAGCTTTGTGTATAACTGAAAAAAGTCTTGTATTTTCTTGCTTTTGAACTTTCATTAAGGTCACTTTGTGGTTTGAGTGCAAACTCACCCTCTTAGGCCTTATTTTGGCCTCTTTGGTGCCTTTTACTTTTGAGCTTTGTTTGCTTTGTTATCTTGGTCTCCTCACCACTGAAACCAGTGGGTTTTTAGTGGTAAGGAAGGGTGGTTTGAAGTCTTGTATAGGGGAGGGACACCCCTCTCCCCTTTGTCCCTCTTTTGCCTTTGTCTTTGGCTTAAAGGGAACATGCATGCTTGCTTGTTTTTGGCGCCATTTCAGAACTTTTTGGGTGTTTTGGATCATCTTTATCTCTGTCTAATGGTGTTTTGTTGGCCTCTTGCATGCTTAACATACTTGCTTAGCATTCTCTATTTGCATAGAAATGCATCTTATGTTTAGGCCATGATTCTTGCATGTATTAGCTTAACTCCATGAAGATATTAGCCTCTTTTTGTCATGTTTAAGGCTGTGAGCCCTGATTTTGCCATGTTTGGCATGCTTGATGTGGTTGTTGTGCATTTGGGCTTGCAAGCCTTGAGTATTTTGGCCTCTAGCATGCTCACCTTAGTCCATCCTCATGATGGCATCATTTAGGATCATATTTCAGTCCATAAATCATGTTTGTATGTTTGCATGTGTGACCTATTTCATGCTTTGAGGATGTGTCCTTTTATGCCTAGGAATAGGCCTTATGCATGCTTGCTTGTTTAAGGTATTTTGGGACTACCATGTCAAAGGGTTTGGGTGTATTTTTGTATGATGGAGCTCTGTTTTTGCTTGCCTAATATATGCATGAGTGGTCATTTATAGTAGTGGAATGCTCCACTTTGTGCCTTAGCTTTAGGCCTTTATGGTTGCATGTTGACTTGGGCATTTGCCCATCTTTTGAGCATTTTTGGCACTGTTTTGGGTGGATTAAGGTCTGCCCCATCATGGTTTAAGTCCATCATTGCACATTTGTCTAATGCTTGTTGCATGTTTGATTAATATAGTCTTGCTACGTGTTAACCCTATTGCCTAAATTGTCCATGTTTACATTGCATTTGCACTTTGCATCTTGCATTACATTTGGCATGCCTTGCATTTTAGCATCATGTTGCATTGTTGAGCCATGTTTGCATAACATGCATTGCGTTACTTGGTTTGGGGTGTCAAACCAAGTGCAAGGGTTGAGAGGAGTTCATACCACAAGTGATGCAACTTGTCTCAACTCATGGTCACTAAGGCCCTTGATCTTGACATGATAGGGACTTAGTTCTCATTTGTGTGTTGCATGCATATTGACATTGAAATGCAATCTTGGTTCCTTAGGCTATCATGCACCAAGATGCATAATTGATGGCCCAAGAACCAAGGGTCATGCTTCCTTGAGTCCCATACATGATAGGGAGCATTGGCCATGCTTACATATGCTCAAAATCCCATACCATGCACTGCTTGTCTGCTGTTGCTGTCAAAACTGTCTTCTGCAGGAATTTTCTGCCGACCGGCAGTATAGAGTGCCGACCGGCACTATATGGGTGGCCGATAACCTTCTAAGTAGCCGATGGAAATTTTAGATGGCCGGTGGGAGTTTCCTCCAGCCGGTGGTGTGCAGCAGCATGCATATAAGGTGTTCTGGGACCTTGGCAGATTTCAGAAAGGCAGGACAGTAAAAAACAGAGGCAGCAGTAGTACGGTACGGGTTTCCCGGGCGAGTCGGATCCGAGCATGCATCATTTGCGTATCCTGAGGCGGGGGCTGTGGCCTCCTTTCTTTTTGTATTTATTTACTAAGTAATTAGAAATTTTGTAATAATTTATTTATTCATTATTCGGACTGTATATTCTTTTGGTCCCTCCGAGCGAGGGCAAATCTGTAATAAGCGTGTGTGAGTGGTGTGCATGTCTTCCAACCCCCACTTCTTTCTCCCTTTTATTTACCTGCTTACGATGGTAGATTAGGGCACGTTTATTTTAGCATACCTTATGCAATACATGCGTGCATCCATGCATTTGTTGACATGCACCGGGCTCGGTACATCATACAAACCGCATCCGTATCTTCAAATCTAACTTGAATACGTGCACCGAATGATTGCATTTCACATGCCATTTTAGGGTTAGCTGAGCCTATCCTAAACTGCATCTCTGTATGTGTTGCATTAGCCACTCTAACATGAACTAGGGCATGCATTTTTGCTAACTAGTTTTTGTTTTGGCACGGAGTACGATGTAAGTATTTATGCTTTAGCATATCGCATGCGTGTGAATGTTAACATGACAGCATGATTACCATGTGGCTAAATGCTTATATGAGATAAACTGTTTGAATGCCAGTGGGTGGAGGTTGGATTGCTTGAGTTGGAAAAAATCGTTGAAATCCGTGTTTTAGCCTACTGGCGAGTAGCAAATTCCAAAGCACTTTCAAAACGAACGGATATGCAATGCTTGTTTCCAAATTAGGCAATCTAGTCTATACTTGTTTGCTGTGCGCATAACATAGTAATTCTAGGCTAATAACCGGAATAAGAACACATAACGTTTTCAAAATCGGATATCACGGTTAGTAGAGGCCGGTCTTCGGACCGGGCGAAAGGGGGTGCTCATAGCTGACCTTCCCCGATCGTACCCAAGCTCCCGAGCCAAGACAACTTTGGTGATGACGGACACGTGGCCTTCGGCACCGAGTCAGGGTTTCCTAAATTTCCCATTTTAAAAATATTTAGGTGGCGACTCTGTATCTGGCAACGCAGTCCATGTTTGGCACTTCTTTTCAAAATCTGTTTTTCTCAAACGATTTGCCAGAATTGGACTCTTTGGTTCAGATTACGAACCGCAACAAACAAAAAAGGGGAGTCCGAACCGTAGCATCGAGGTCCCTCGCGGGCGACGTCTATAGAAGCTCCACCTCTTTATCAAAGGGAATAGGGTGGAAAGATCAAATGATCTAGGCCAAAATGTAGAGAGAGAGTATTTTAGAGAGAGAGGCTCTCAACTTTAGGGTTTTGGCTGAAAAGATATGAAAAAGTGATGTAAAAATTGCTTTTCGCGATTTGATGTACGCGAAGTCCGCTCAAACAAAGGGTTTCATGCTTAGGCGTCAGACACAAAGATTTGTTTCATTCGAGCGCAAGAAGAGGCTTGCTTGAGTGCAGAATACACACCTCCAGAACTTTTGCAGATGATAGACTAACCACTCGAGCTCAAGAAGGGACGCTTGAGCGCCCACCTACTTGAGCTTAGGAAACACCGCTCGAGCATGAAAGACACCCCTCCAGTACTTTTGCAAAAGTACAAAGTACTGAAGGTTTGCAACTCCCGCTCGAGCGCGAGAAAGGCCGCTCGAGCGGAGGACCAAAATGTACATAGCCCACTCGAGTAGATGACCAAAAATCTAGGCAACGCAAAGTTTGAAAACTAAGTAATCAACCTGTTTCAAAGACAACCACAATAACCCAAAGACCAATTTCAAAGGTATACAAGGGAAGAAAGAGATAGACAACAATTTGAAAGCATTAAACCCACGCCTGTAACATCACAGGAGTCGGTTAAAAATCGGGATCGCTATAACTCCCCCCTTAAAGAATTTCGTCCCCGAAATTTACGATTTAAGTTTCAAAATCAAGTTTAGCCAACTTCAAAATGATTACAAATCAATACTCAACATCGTGACCCATTTACCGGTCATTCAATCCCTTCACAAGATGAACAATTCCACAATATACATCTCCTAAAATTTAACCAATTTTAATACGTATATCGCATAATTCCAAAACATATTCAATGTTTATGATAAATTTTCATTTTTGAAACTTAAACAACATATATGATGTTCAAATTAAACTTGCATTTCCGAAATGTATTCAACATATATACAATGTTCTCATAATTCAAAACATACACAATGTCTTTATAGTTCATGCATAAAACTAAAATCTCAATATATAATCAAACCTCAACAAATAAGTCCGGATATTTCTCACGGACTTCCAGTTCACGCTCCCAAGTTGCTTCCTCAACCCCATGATGTTTTCACAATACTTTGACCAAGGGAATTGTCTTGCCTCGCAAGACTTGGTCCTATCTATCCAAGACTCTTACCGGTCTCTCCTCATACGAGGCATCCTCATCTACCTCTAAGTCGGTCCAATCCAGTACATGCGATGGATTCGGCTCATACTTCCTGATGCATATTAATATGAAATACGTCATGTACCCCGGAAAGTTGTGGCAGCAATGCCACACGATAGGCAACCTCCCCAATCAGCTAAAGGATCTCAAAAGGACCTATAAACCGAGGGGATAACTTCCCAATCTTCCCAAATCTCATCAAACCTCGCCTAAGTGATATTTTCAAAAAGACATCATCACCCACTTCAAATGACAAAGGTCTCTTCCTACGGTCGGCATAACTTTTCTAGCAACTCTAGGCTGTAATCAACCTCTTACGAATAAGTGCAACTTTCTCCGTCATTTCCCAAACCAACTCTGGACCCAACAAAGGTACATTACCCACCTCGGCCCAACACACCAGAGACTTACAAGGTCGGCCATACAAGGCCTCAAATAGTGCCATGCCGATACTCGACTGGAAACTGTTATTATAGGCAAACTCTATTAAGGACACGTGCCTCTCCCACGACCCCTTGAAATCAAGGACACAACCTCGAAGCATATCCTTAAGGATCTGAATAGTATGCTCGGACTGCCCGTCAATCCGAGGATGGTAAGCCGTGTTAAAAGTCAGTGCACTCTGCAAACTTTGCCACAGCCGAGCTGTAAAACGTGGGTCTCTATCCGAAACAATAGTCACAGGGACCTTGTGCAATCTCACCATGTCCTTAATGTATAGGTCAGCAAGATAATCTACTGAATCACTTATGCGCATATGAATAAAATGCGCCGACTTGGTCAATCAGTCAACTACCACCCAAATGGCATCACAAACCCGTTGAGTCCTCAGAAGGCCCACAACAAAATCCATCGTAACATGCTCCCATTTCCACTCGGCTATAGGCAAGGGTTGTAACAAACCCGCTGGCGTCTGATGCTCAGCTTTCATTTGTTGACAAGTAAGACATTTCGATACAAACACAGCTACATCTTTCTTCATACCTCTCCACCAAAACTGGCGACTAAGGTTATGATACATCTTTGTGCCTCCAGGATGCACCGCAAGGTGTGAATGGTGAAACTCTCAGAGTACTTCCTCTTGGCAAGACTCTGGCACATACAAATGATCACGGTATCTCACACTCTGGTCGGGATACACAGTCAAACCTTTCTCTATCTTCTCACTGGAGATCTTCTCCTGAAGGGATTCTACCTCGAGGTCACATTCCTATGCTTCTAACACTTGGCTCACAAGTGTAGGTTGTGTAACTTCTGAAAATAAGGTTATAGACTCAATAGATTCTCCCAAGTATAAGTCAAACTCACCAAGAGTACCCAACATTTCCCATTCTTGGATGGTGATACAAGCTATGCTGCTAATTGACTTCCTACTCAAGGCATCGACCACAACATTAGCCTTTCCCGGGTGATAATGCAACTCAAAATCATAATCTTCTATGAACTCCATCCACCTTCTCTGTCTCAAATTCAAGTCTTTCTGTGTAAACAGATACTTCTGACTCTTATGATCATAAAACACCTCAAATCTCTCACCATACAAATAGTGCCTCCAAATCTTAAAGGCAAAAATCACCGCTGCTAGCTCTAAGTTGCGAGTAGGGTAGTACCTCTCGTGGGTTTTCAACTGCTGCGAGCCATAGGCTATTACCTTTCTCTCTTGTATCAAAACACAGCCCAAGCCTTCCTGTGAGGCATCATAATATACTAAATAGCCTAAACCCCTCTCCGGAATAATCAAAACTGGAGTAGTGATAAGTCTAACTTTAAGTTCCTGGAATGACTTCTCACAAGTCTCATCCCACAAAAATTTGACTCATTTCCTCGTCAACCTAGTCAAAGGTGCAGCTAACCTAGAGAAATCCTTCACAAACCGACGGTAATACCCGGCCAACCCCAAGAAACTACGGATCTCAAAGGCATTCTTAGGCTGTACCCAATCTTGCATTGCCTCTATCTTGGATGAGTCTACAGTCACCCCTTTCCCGGATACCACATGGCCTAAGAACCTAACCTCTTTCAGCCAGAATTCACACTTCCCAAACTTAGCATACAGCTTGTGGGCTTTTAGTAACTTAAGTACTACTCGTAAGTGTTCCTTGTGTTCCTCTTCTGAAGGTGAATAAATCAAGATGTCGTCCACGAAGACGACCAGAAAACGGTCTAGGAACTCACAAAAAATCCGATTCATCAAATCCATAAATACCGTTGGAGCATTGGTCAGCCCAAAAGGCATCATTAGGAACTCATAATGGCCATACCGTGTACAGAATGTCGTCTTCGGGATATCCTCCTCCCTTACCCTCAACTTATGATAACCCGATCTCAGGTCTATCTTAAAGAAACAACATGACCTCTTCAACTGATCAAATAGATCATTTATACGAGGCATAGGATATTTGTTCTTAACCGTAACCCGGTTCAACTTTTGATAATCTATGCAAAGTCGCAACGCTCCATCTTTTTTCTTAGCAAGGAGAGCCGGTGCTCCCCAAGGTGATGTACTAGGGCGAATAAAACCCTTATCTAACAATTCCTAAAGTTGAACTTTCAACTCACTCAACTCAGCAGGTGCAAACCGATACGGTGCCATAGAAATCGGTGCCGTGCCAGACACTAAATCAATAGAGAATTTTATCTCTCGGTGAGGTGGTAAACTAGTAAGATCCTCAGGAAAGACATCTGGATACTCACAAGCCACCTTTGGCAACTCAACTTGGACTTCATCACACTAACTACTCTGAAAGTTAGCAAGAAGACAACTAAGCTCACTCCGTCCACGCGGATCATATACCAGGGATAAGACTCTATCCACCTGGTCCCCCAAGAAATAAAAACAATTACCGCTCAAAGTACATACAATAACCCTCTGACAGTAGCAATCTATAACAGCCCGGTATGATGACAACTAGTCCATAGCCAAAATAACATCAAAGCTAGACATGTCAAGCAAAACAAATGCAAAAGGTAATCGATGACCTGCAACCTCGATGTCACAATCCTGACATCTCTGTTTCAGAATAACTTCACCACCAATGGGTGACTCTACACAATTGGGAGATGCTAGCTGTGCTAACTCTAAACCTAAAATGGATACAAATGTAGACGAAATAAATGAATGAGATGCACCCGTATCAATGAACAAACTAGCAACTAAATTGCAAAACAAGAAGGTACCTCTCACAACAGATGGAGCCGGTACAAGATCTAGTGCGATAACAGCATACACACGCCCTGTTGGCCTCTGATCTACTTGCTCACCCCTCGGAGCATAGCCCTGTTGCACGGATTGAGCCGAAGAGGCTTCCTGATTGGCCATTGAGGCCTGTGCTTACTATGCAGGCTAGTGACTCTGTGTCTATCTTGAACTAGACGTACTAGGTGTACTACCCAACTGTGGATAAAACCTCTTCAAGTGTCTCGCCTGCCCACATTGATAACAGGTGAGTGGCTGGCCTTTCCCTTGGCCTTGGCCTTGAGAATGAGCCGAAGATGATGCTGCTCACTGCCCTCCTTCTCTCTGTGGGCAAGCTGGAGACTTGTGGCCCAACTGACCACATTTGAAACAAGTCACATCCCCTTGACCACCTCGACTACACTCCCTAGGACTGCTGAGGATTAGAACCCCTCTGCCTCTTACTGTCCCCTTAATTATCCTGACTCCTCCTGGAACCCCTCATCCTCTCCTCCTCTGCATACATGATAGTCTCAAGATGGGCTATAGCCTCCACAAGGTGTCCATAATCCCTAATCATGGATCCGGCCACTCTAAACATGAGTCCGGTCCTTAACCGCTTCTCAAACTCTAGACAAATATACAATCCTTATAACAGATAATTTATCAAATTTCCATAGGTGACTGATTTAATCAAATCCAACTACACCATTCTTTCATACATCCTCCATTTCCACATTTCTCATATCAATTCCATTACTTATACAAAATAAATTATTCCAAACATTTTAGGGCAAGACTCCCCATTTTCCAAAAATTGACCCAAAGGTCAGAATCACCTATTTTAACACAAGATAACTTCAAAACCAAACCCCATGATCAATTATATAACACCACATGAAACCCCCTTTTTATAAATTCAAACCCAGCCCCTAGGTTTTCTCCAAACACCCCAAATCTCACCATATATTCATAACAACAAATAACTAGGTTAAAAATCATAACAAAGTGTAGAGTATCCCTACCTCAAAGAGAGAAGATGAGCCAAGCAAGAGAGAAACCCCCAAAATGCCAAAATCCAACTCTAATCGGTTCAAAGAGAAGATCTTGAGAAGATCCATCTCTTTATCAAAGGGAGTAGGGTGGAGAGATCAAAGGATCTAGCCAAAATGTAGAGAGAGAGGCTCTCAACTTTAGGGTTTTGGCTGAAAAGATATGAAAAAAGTGATGTAAAAAGTGCTTTTTGCGATCTGATATACGCGCAGTCCACTCGAGCGAAAGGTTTCACGCTCGAGCGTCAGACACAAAGATTTGTTCCGCTCGAGCGCAAGAAAAGGCCCACTCATGTGCAAAATACACATCTCCAGAACTTTTGCAGACGGTAGACTAACCGCTCGAGCGCAAAAAGGGATGCTCGAGCGCCCACCCGCTCGAGCGTAGGAAGCGCCGCTCGAGCGTGAAAGACACCCCTCCAGTACTTTTGCAGAGATGCAAAGTACTGAAGGTTTGCAACTCCCGCTCGATCGCGAGAAAGGCCGCTTGAGCGGAGGACCAAAATGTACATAGCCCGCTCGAGCGCAAGAACGGCCGCTCGAGCGGAAGACCAAAAATCTGGGCAACAGAAAGTTTGAAAACTAAGTAACCAACCTATTCCAAACACAACCACAATAACCCAAAGACCAATTTCAAAGGTATACAAGGGAAGAAAGAGATAGACAACAATATGAAAGCATTAAACCCGAGACCGGAACATCACAGGAGTCGGTTAAAAACCGGGATTGCTATAGCCTAAAGCAAATAATTAAAGGCAAATTGTTTTAGTTTTGTTTTGTTTCTTCTTTTCAAGGCTAGGAACATATTGAAATAGATTTTTATTAGAGATGAAAGAATACAAGTTTAATGAAATAATTGGACCTATTTTTTACCAAATTTTTTTATCAAATTTAAATTTGATACAAGATTTGGTGAATGATTGGAGATATTCTAATCATATTCATTTATTATTTGATATTATCGTGTCGTGCTTATCTGTCATGTCAATAAATTTTATTTTTAATTAAAAATATCAAGTATATAAAAAAATTTTAAATTTTCCATACACGCTGTGCACGGGACTTTATAAATTAAAAAAAAATCATTATAATTATTTTGAAATTATTTAATATTTTGTCTTGTGTTATACATGAAATTTATAATTATTTTTAAGGGCACCATACTGAGAGGTAATGGAGTCTCGAGCACAAGTTAAGCCTTTTAGTGTTGAGCCCTATCCACAGAACCCACCACGGATACTATTATTAAAGACATTATTATTAAGACCTATTTTAAGAAATAAGTTAAAAGTTAATTTTTTAATTTATTTTAAAAAAACATACAAAAAGAAATTAATTTTTAACTGTGTTGTCAAAAATAGACCTAAATATTTGTGACGGTAAAAGCTGATGTTGTATTTTAATAGTTTTGATAAATTTTTGCAATAAATGCTTTCGCCCTGTCAAGGCCATAAGTTTAACACGGCGCTGCCACGTCACAATAATATCCTGCTAATAATATCTTGCCACGTCACAAAATACTAAAAAGTAAAGTAGGCCATCATACTAAAGAGTCTCATCACTTTAACCCTATTTAATTCCTCTCTCCCTAAACTGTTGTTATCTCTGCAAACCCATTTGCATCTCTCTTCCCTTATCATCTTCTCTCTCTCTCTCTCTCTCTCTCTCATGGCCAGCCACCATTATCATTGGCCATCGATGGCATCCTACTGTCCAACATTGTAGTAATATTAATTTTGTTTCAATTAATTTTTGCATAATGACTAAACCCATACCATTAGTAAATTATCACAACAATATAACCCATACCATCATCTTCAACCACCAATTATATCACCAACATTGTCACTCATTTCGTCTGCAACTTCTAATTTTTCCATCTAAAATCTTCCTTTTCACTCAAAAATGAAAATTTCCAAAATGAACAAACAAAATTTAATTTTTCTTTCTTTTTTCTACTTGCCCCCAATTTTTTTTTTCTCTCTAATATTTTGTGTTATCCAAACCTCACTCTCTTTTTGGATTCATTTTTTATTAGCTACAACTAGAGATACATATACATATAAAATAATTCCATTTAGTAAGGAATAATAAAGAGGTCCAATTTTAGAGAGTAGAGGATATGGGTAAGCTTTTAATTTATTGAGAGCATTGCAGCAGACAGAGAGAGAAGAAAGAAAGAAGTTGGGGGTCTGTAGAGAGAGAAGTTGAGTTGGGGAGGAGAGAGAGAGAGAGAGAGAGAGAGAGGAGGAGGAAGAGGGGGGGATTTGGGTATAACAAGTTTTTAAAAGGAAGTTGTGGTTAAGTTTTATGTACAACCTCTTAAATTGATTGTTCTACTAATTTATTAATTTTTCGAGGCAAAAAATTATTGGATGCCTGTAAAGCTTTGTTGCACGGCTCAACCGTATAAAACATGAAAAATGTTAAGAACTCAAATGCTTTATTAATATTTTTATCAAATATTTTATATGAATAAAAATTTAAAAACTTTAACATTATTCATAAAACATATCTCCCGTAGGTGGGTCAAAATCTTGAATTTGTCCTTGTGTTTTTTCCAGACAACACCTTCCAGTCTACATCTTAGACAGGAGGAAACCTCATCCAAAGCAGACAAGTCAACCCCAAATAGATTAATAGAAACTGAAAACTGCTAAAATGTTTTAATTTGCAAATTGTGCACAAATCAAAGGTTGAAATTTAAGTAGATAAACTGACCCAATGCAAATATAAGTTCAGAATATAGTACAAGCATTAACCAAACTCACCCAATCGGGACATCGTAAATTAACATAAATTGATGAATTTTATTATTTAAATTAATAAAAATCAAAGCAAAACACTATATTTGCTCTGATATCATTACATAAATTTTCCACACTAAATACAATTATATCCAACAGAATGACACCAATTATAATATCCAACATTATAGTCGATAGAATCATTGAACACATTCATAAGAATCCTGAAATATCATAGAAGTTAGAACACAAATGTCATCAATATATATAAAAGAAGATTAATACTTTCAATTTAATATTAACAATAAGAATTGAATATATACAAGCATAAATAAGGACTAAAAAAACTAATGAACCCAGATAAGTGGAGGTATTCAAATTTAAAAAAAATAAAAAATGAAAAGGGATTTATTTATCTTCTTACACAGCACGACCACAAGTAGCACGAAGAAGACAATCATAGACCAAACTCTAGGATTGAAATTCTGGCGTCGCACAAAGAGGTGTTCGATAATTTTAGACCCCAATGCTCTCACAGCTGGTTTCACATTGTACTTAATGAAAACTCCCTTCGCAGAACAGGCTTGAGCTTCCAAGTTGAAGCGGGAGAATACTCTGGCCTATATATAGGCGAATTACTAGAAGTTGTTGAAGGGGGAGAATACACTGGCCTATATATAGACGAATTACTACTTTATAACTACTTTTCCCATTTGATTTTGTTTTTCCAGTGTTATTCCAGTGTTACTACTTTCCCATTTGATTATGTTTTTCCAGTGGCCACTATGTAGACGAATTAGTAGAAGTTGTTGAAGGGGGAGAATACACTAGCCTATATGTAGACGAATTACTACTTTCCCATTTGATTTTGTTTTTCCAGTGTTACTACCTTCCCGTTTACTACTTTCCCATTTGATTTTGTTTTTCTAGTTGAATTTTTTTTTTCAATGTTACTACTTTCAAAGTGTTTCTACTTTTCTGTAACGCCCACCTCGCTACTTAGCTGTTCATTCTGTGGTTTACCCTAATTATGTGTCTAGATGCGCATTCTATGTTTATCTGTGTGTGAAGTGTGTACTATGTGTTATGTGCATTCTACTCTGCTCGACAGATATGTTAATTTAAAAAAAAGACATGTCTGATTCGTTAAATTGTAAGGCTACAAATTAAATAATGGACTAGGTGGTTAGAACCTAATTCACCTAAATTAGACAAAGTGTAGTAAGGTAACTTGGGTTATAGTAAGAAAATTAATTGAAGTGATTGTAATTTGGTTTGACTTTAGTCAAAGTAACTTAGATAATTTATATATAGATATTTGAGTTCAAGTGAAGAGAGAGAGAGAGAGAGAGGAGAGAGAGAGAGAGAGAGAGATAACCTGAGGGAGAGAAAGAAAATTCTAGAGTTTTAGAGAAGAAGGAGAAGAGGAAGAGAAGAGTAGTGAGAGGGTTAAAGTCAATCTTCCACAATTCCATAAGCTAAGGTAAGAATTCTTGTCTCAACCTCGGGAAGTAACATATGAGATAGGAGACTTTGCATTGGTTTAAGAATTAGGATAGTGTAGGTTATGTCAAGAACCCTAAATTCAAGACTTCATGTTTGTATATGGCATACATAGCATTATTCATGTTCAATTCCTTTCTTTTGCATAATCTTTGGTAGTTGGAGGAAGGAATTTATGGATTTGAGTTGCGAAAGTTACACTCAAAGTTTTGATCTTTTCTTTTCCAATACCGATGAGTTTGTTTGCACTTATGATGTAGGGTTAAACTTAGAATTTACTCTTTCATCATATTTTTTTTAAGTTTTAAGCCTTGATTTGTTCAAATTTGGGTTTGATTTTTGGAGGATTGAAGCTCCAAAGCAGAGCAGTAATTTCGGTTCTGGAACACCCAGAACCGCATCTTCTGAGCCTCGGTTGGCATCATTTCTGCATATATTTGATGATCATATGCATTACACGGACATTAAAGAGAATAAGGACAATTAGGCCAACCAATCAATAAGTTAGAACACAACTAATTAATTGCACGGTAAAGTAAACATGTTATACTTGTATCTGTTTGTGTAGGTCAAATGCCACGTTCCAGCAACGTGTTTTGCAGAGCCAACTGTGAGTAACACTGTTGTAAAGATATGTTTAACTTAAGTATCTCTTTTCTGCTTTATCTTTTCCTTGCTCTAAACATGCTTATATTATGCTTAATGAATGATGATCCTATGTTCTTACACTGTATTTGTGGCATCCTTAGCACCTGTTTACATTGGTACAGAGATCTCTGTCAGTTTCATTTTGTGGAACTCCTGTTTATTATATTGATGGCCATCACATCTGATTATCGGTCTTCATGACTGTCTGTTCGGTCTTCAAGACTGCCTGAACTAGTTTGCTATGGGATGTACCACATAAGCTTTTATATAGCGATCTCGGTTTTGACCCGACTATTATTGCATCCCGAACTCGGGTTTCATGGTTTAATATCATTATCCATGTTTTTTCTTCCTTCCACTCTTTGAGTTTGAGTATTGGGATGTCTTGGGCGTGTTTTGAACAGGTTGGTTGCTAGTTGGTCTAGATTGATGTTGCACAGATTTTGGCTTCTTCGCTCGAGCAAAGCTTCTTGCACTCGAGCGAGCTTTGTGATCTTCCAGTATTTTCTCAGGCCTACAAAGATATTAAGAGGGTGTCGTTGTTCGCTCGAGCGAGAACTCTTATGCTCAAGCGACGGTCTTCTGTTTGTAAAACTTTTGGGAATTTGAATTCTGCACTCGAGCGACTCTTCTTGTGCTCGAGCGAGGACACTTATTGTGTCTGGTCGCTCGAGCGACAGCTCTTTCGCTCGAACGAGCCTCGCGTATATCAGTTCGTAGCAACTCATTTTTACATCACTTTTTGGTGTCTTTTCACTCAAAAACCCTAGATCAGCTCATTTTCTCTCTAAAATCTGACTTCTCTCCACAAATCCCCTAGGATCTAATGGTCTCTCTATCCTACTCCCTTTGATAAAAAGATAGAGCATCTCGTGGGCTTCCATTTGATTCGAATAAAGTCGAGTTTGGGAACCTTTGAGGTTTCTCCACTTCTCCTTTGGGCATCTACACTTGAGGTAGGGATATTCTACACCTTGATATGATTTTTAACCTAGTTATTTGTTGTTATGTATAAGTGGTGAAATTTTGGGAGTATTTGAGTAAACCTAGGGTTTGGATTCAAATTGAAAAGAGGGGTTTCTATGTTGTGTTACATAAATGATTATGGGGTTTTGGATATGAGGTTATCTTGTGTTAGAATAGTGGATTTTAGTTTATGGGTTAATATTTGAAAAAGGGAGAAATTTGCCCTAATATGCCTTGAATAATTATTTTGTATAAATAATGAAATTGGCATGGAAAATGTGAAATTGGGGGAAAGTATAGATGAATGGTGTTGTTGGATTTGTCTAAACCACTCACCTATGGAAACTTGAATAAATTATCTGTCTTGAGATTGAATACCTATTTAGAAATATCTATATTGGGCTATTGGTAGAGGATAGCCATGATTGTTGTAGAAATTGCATGAGGATTAGGTGAATTGAAACTAATCATTTAATTGTGTCATTGAATATGACAGTATGTTAAGGAATTGAATA
Organism: Camellia japonica; assembly: GCA_030407325.1. Classification (NCBI taxonomy): domain Eukaryota; kingdom Viridiplantae; phylum Streptophyta; class Magnoliopsida; order Ericales; family Theaceae; genus Camellia; species Camellia japonica. The sequence goes on along the minus strand of JAPPVO010005396.1, from coordinate 13,330 downwards.
TGTATAATTGATAGTCATTGAATATGACGGTACTTTTAAATACATTGTATATGTATAATGTTTTGGGAGGAGATAGGGGATAAACTCCATTGAAATTAAGTTGGCTGGAGTGTCCAAGGTAAAAATCCCGAAATTATGTGTATACATGGGTGCCGATCTTGCAGACGAAATTTCCGTAAAATGGCAAGATTGAAGTGCTTGTATGATAGTTATGTTAATTGAGAACCACTGAGTTGCAGTCTCAGTTGGGTTATTCGGAGAATTATAAACTTGGCCTATGAATTGAAATGAAGTGAATTAACTTGAAATGAATAAATGGGAATGGACTGAGATGTGAATATCGGTACCGTGTGGTCATGTAAAAATGTGTGTTTGTCATAAACATTGAATATATCTCTGACACTTATATCTTCATTAAACCTATGGGTTAATATTTGAAAAAGGGGGAAATTTGCCCTAATATGTCTTGAATAATTATTTTTTATAAATAATGAAATTGGCATGGAAAATGTGAAATTGGGGGAAGGTATAGATTAATGGTGTTGTTGGATTTGTCTAAGCCACTCACCTATGGAAACTTGAATAAATTATATGTCGTGAGATTGAATACCTGTTTAGAAATATCTGTATTGGGCTATCGGTGGAGGATAGCCATGATTGTTGTAGAAATTGCATGAGGATTAGGTGAATTGAAACTAATCATTTAATTGTGTCATTGAATATGACAATATGTTAAGGCATTGAATATGTATAATTGATAGTCATTGAATATGACGGTACTTTTAAATACATTGTATATGTATAATGTTTTGGGAGGAGAAAGGGGATGTACTCCATGTTTTGGGAGGAGATAGGGATGGACTCCATTGAAATTAAGTTGGCTGGAGTGTCTAGGGTGAAAGTCCCGAAATTATGTGTACACATGGGTGTCAATCTCCCGGACGAAATTTTTGTAAAATGGCAAGATTGAAGTGCTTGTATGATAGTTATGTTAATTGAGAACCACTAAGTTGTGGTCTCAGTCGGGTTATTTGGAGAATTATAAACTTGGCCTATGAATTGAAATAAAGTGAATTAACTTGAAATGAATAAATGAGAATAGATTGAGATGTGAATATCGGTACCGTGTGGTCATGTGAAGAATGTATGTTTGTCATAAACATTGAATATATCTCTGACACTTATATCTTCGTTAAACCTCATATATTGTGGTAGACTGCTTCTACTGGGCTTTGGCTCACCTTACTTGGGAAACCATTTTCAGGTACCAGTGACATACCTCCTCCAAGGACGTAATTTGGGAGGACTTAGGAGCTGGAGGCTTTATTTTGTGTTTTGTGTTTAAATGTTTATTCAAGCCAAGGGCTTTATATATGTACAGAGCTTGTGACTCTCTTTTGTTGTAACCAAGTAATGTCTTAGAAAGATGTAAGCCCGTAGGGCATTTATTTTGTTATTATTAACTAGTATTACATGCTATAGATTCAGGATGAACATTTATGAATGTACATTGCATGTATTATCTTTTGTAATATGAACTCTGATGAATGAAAGTATATCGATTCTATTATGCTCACTTCTCTTATGAGTTGGATTATTTGCATTATTTTGGGGGCATTACAATTTATGTCCCTGTATGAAATAAGAATCTGTTAAGGTTATGGTTTGCTTTTTAGTAAGGACATCATTTGGAACCTCTTTACACTGTTGTTATTCACTGGGCTCTAGCTCACGTTTTGATATGTATGTCAATCCAAATGACTAATCCAAAGAACAACAAGGGTAATAAGAGAAGGACAACAACATTGAACCATGAAACTCGAGTCCGGAACATAATAAAATATCGAGTTAAAACCGGAGTTGCTATAAGAATCAATTTTGAAAAATAACTTTTTTAAAAGAGTTGACAAATTTAAAAACTTGTTTAGTTATATATTCTAAAAATAGTTTTTAAAATTTTGAAAATTCAAAACTTGTTTGCTTTTTAAATTTTTAAATAATTTTTAAAACTCTATTTCGTTTTGAAATTTTCAAAATTAGTTTTTGAAATATTTGTGGTGGACTTTTTAAATATTTTAATCAATGTTTTTTAGTTTTTTTATGATTTTTTAAAAAAATATTAAATACTAACAAATATATAGAAAAATATACAATTTTTATTTTATTTTTTTAAAATTTTTTAGATCGACTCAATCTAAATATACTTAAAACGTATAAAATTTATGAAAAAATCTTAAACTTTCAGAAACCTCTCCAAAATCCAAATTGGGCTCAATTTTTCAAAAAAGTGAGTTAAAATAGTCTTGATATATATATATATATACACACTAGCAGTCTAATGACAAAAAAAGAAGATTAATATTAAAGGCACGATGTAATAATATTATATGTGTATTTTTTTGTCACTTGAGTAACATGACCACTTGAGTAACACACTATATGTGCTCAAGTGATCATGTTATATAGGTATGTCAATATATATAAAAGAAAATTAATACTTTCAATTAAATGTAATGTTAATAATGACGCTTAATGAACTCTAATTTCAATCTAAAACAGAAAACAAAAGGGATTTATGTATCTTCTTACGTAGAATAGAACGTCCAGGAGCAGCATAAAGAAGAAAATCTTAATCGCAATTCTACGATCAAAATTACGGCCCCGCACAAAGAAGTATTCAAATATTTCAGAGCCCAATTTGCTCATAGCAGGTTTGATAATGTAATTCATGAAAACATCCCTTGCATCGGTCTCTCCAACTTCCGTCATCTCCAAGTGTAGGAATGGTGGTTCTGTGATAGAGCTTTTTAAACATGGGGGGGGGGGGGATCTTCAAGTGTAGGAATGGTGGTTCTGTGATAGAGCTTTTAAACTGGGGGGGAGGCTTCAAGTTAGGAATGGTTCTGGTTGTCTTTTTTATAGTGGGGGGTGAGAAGTCTTACGAGTGTAGGAATCGTGGTTATATGGAGCATATCTGATTTGAAGCACTAGTGAGGTCAGGGGGTTAGGGGCGATTTGGACAATTAATCACGATTTGACATGTGACACCTCTCGTAACGAGCGACACCTCTTTTATTTGTCCATATTGGTCTTTTACTTTACAGTGTGTACATTCTCTCTCTACATCTTTCTGAGGAATTGGATTGTTCAATCCATCATCGGATTGGACCATATAATCTGGCTTATTGAGCCTATTTTTGAGTCTCGTTTGGATAATTTGAACTATTTATATTTTAGGATTGTCGAGTATGTCTTTTTTGCAAAAAAAAAAAAAAAAAACAAAAGTCAATCAAATAACAAAAATCACATGTTCAAATCAATTTTATATAGACAGTGAAAAAATAAACGGTTCATAAAACTGCCCATACAAAATTGGTCCAAACACTTGATTTCCGTTATCTGATCGACGTAATTTTTTGCAAAGATAATATACTCTACGAAACCCTCTATACAAAATTGATTCGAACACGTGATTTTCGTTATCCAATCGACTTAATATTTTACGGGGGCTGGCTCTGCCACATGAATGGCCTAAAGCAAAAAATTAAAGGCAGACTGTTTTAGTTGTCTCTTCTTTTTCAAGGCTAGGAACATATTAAAATAGATTTTTATTAGAGATGAAAGAATACAAGTTTAATGAAATAATTGGACCTATTTTTTACCAATTTTTTTTTTATCAAATTTAAATTTGATGCAAGATTTGGTGAATGATTGGAGATATTCTAACCATATTCATTTATTATTTGATATCATCGTGTCGTGTTTATGTGTCATGTCAATAAATTTTATTTTTAATTAAAAATATCAAGTATATAAAAAAAATTTAAATTCTCCTTGCACGCTATGCACGAGACTTTATAAATTAAAAAAAAAAAATCATTATAATTATTTTGAAATAATTTAATATTTTGTCTTGTGGTATACATGAAATTTATAATTATTTTTAAGGGCACCATACTGAGAGGCATTGGAGTCTCGAGCACGGGTTAAAGCCTTTTAGTGTTGAGCCCTATCCACTGAACCCACCTCGGATACTATTATTAAAGACATTATTATTAAAAGACCTATTTTAAGAAATAAGTTAAAAGTTAATTTTTTAATTTTTTTTTAAAAACATACAAAAGAAATTAATTTTTAACTGTGTTGTAAAAAATAGACCTAAATATTTGTGATGGTAAAAGCTGATATTGTATTTTAATAGTTTCAATAAACTTTTACGATATATGCTTCCCTCTGTCAAGGCCATAAGTTTAACACGGTGATGCCACGTCACAATAATATCCTGCCATGTCACAAAACACTAAAAAGTAAAGTGGGCCATCATATTAAGGAGTCTCATCAATTTAACCCTATTTAAGTCCTGTCTCCCCAAACTGTTGTTATCTCTGCAAACCCATTTGCATATCTCTTCCCTCATCATTTCTCTCTCTCTCTCTCTCTCTCTCTCTCTCTCTCACTCTCTCTCTTTCATGGCCAGCCGCCATTATCACCGGCCATCGATGGCATCCTCCTATCCAACATTATAGTAATATTAATTTTGTTTCAATTAATTTCTGCATAATGACTAAACCCATACCATTAATAAATCTATCACAACAATATAACCCATACCATCATCTTCAACCACCAATTATATCACCAACACTGTCACTCATTGCCTCTGGAACTTCTAATTTTTCCATCTAAAATCTTCCTTTTCACTCAAAAATGAAAATTTCCAAAATGAACGAACAAAATTTAATTTTTCTTTCTTTTTTCTACTTGCCCAATTTTTTCTCTCTCTAATATTTTGTGTTATCCAAACCTCACTCTCTTTTTGGATTCATTTTTTATTATCTACAACTAGAGATACATATACATATAAAATAATTCCATTTAGTAAGGAATAATAAAGAGGTCCATTTTTAGAGAGCAGAGGATATGTGTAAGCTTTTAAATTATTGAGAGTATTGGAGCAGACAGTGAAAGAAGAAAGAAAGAAAGAGAAAGAAGTTGGGGGTCTGTAGAGAGAGAAGTTGAGTTGGGTGAGAGGGAGAAGGGGAGAGAGAGAGAGAGAGAGAGAGAGAGAAGAGGAGGAGGAGGAGGAGGAGGAGGAGGGGATTTGGGTTTAACAAGTTTTTAAAAGGAAGTTATGGTTAAGTTTTATGTACAACCTCTTAAATTGATTGATCTACTAATTTATTAATTTTCCGAGGCAAATAATTATTGGATGCCTGTAAAGCTTTGCTCCACGACTCAACCCTATAAAACATGAAAAATGTTAAGAACTCAAATGCTTTATTAATATTTTTATCAAATATTGTATATGAATAAAAATTTAAAAACTTTAACATTATTCGTAAAACATATCTCCCGTAGGTGGGTCAAAATCTTGAATTTGTCCTTGCAATTTTTTCCAGACAACACCTTCCAGTCTACATCTTAGACAGGAGGAAACCTCATCCAAAGCAGACAAGTCAACCCCAAATAGATGAATAGAAACTAAAAACTACTAAAATGATTTAATTTCCAAATTGTGCACAAATCAAAGGTTGAAATTTAAGTAGATAAACCGGCCCAAATGCGCCCAAATGCAAATATAAGTTCAGAATATAGTAGCAGCACTAACCAAACACACCAGATTGGGACATCATAAATTAACATAAAGTGATGAATTTTATTATTTAAATTAATAAAAATCAAAGAAAAACACTATATTTGCTCTGATATCATTACGTAATTTTTCCACACTAAATAAAATTACATCCAATAGAATAACACCATTTCAAATATCCAACATTATAGTCGGTAGAATCATTGAACTCGTTCATAAGAATCCTAAAATATCATAGAAGTTAGAATACAAATGTCATCAATATATATAAAAGAAGATTACTACTTTCAATTGAATATTAACAATAAGAATTGAATATATACAAGCATAAATAAGGACTAATAAAACTAATGAACCCAGAATAAGTGGAGATATTCAAATTTTCAAAAAAAAAAAAGAAAAGGAAAGGGATTTATTTATCTTTTTACTTACACGACCACACGTAGCACAAAGAAGACAATCATAGACCAAACTCTAGGATTGAAATTGTAACGCCCTCAAAATAAACCCATAATATCATACAGTCAAGATACAGGAAAGAGATATTATATTACAATCATCAGAGTATCCTTACAACAGTACTACAAGTTAACAACAAAAGTAAATGTCGTATCGGCTTACAACTTTCCAAGTCAACACTTGGGTTACAAAAAGAGAGTACTAACTCAGAATACAGAATAAGCCCCTGGCTTAGTATACATGTAATACAACAAAATTAACAAAAGAAGAGTCTTCAACTCCCACAACCATTCAAGCTAAGATCTCGGAGACGACATAGTACCTGAACCTGAAAATGATGTCCCATCTAGGGTGAGCCAACGCCCAGTAGAGATATGCTAAACATAGTATGAATAATAACTAAAACGTTAGCAATTGATAAATGTTCAACTCATACATGACAACTTATAATACAATTCAATTCCATGACCAATATGACCATGTCCTATTCCAGTTTCCATTTCTTATCCCATTCTCAATTCATAACTAAGGTTCAGAACCTAGCCAATCAATTTAAATGAGATCACGTCTCACATCAACAGTACTTCTATTTCAGGTGAGCTAATAACTCATTTTAAACATTTCATACTTCATATTAGATACACATTTTAGTACTGTATCAATCTCAGACAAAAACACTTCCATACTTCACAAATGATACACATTTTAGTGCTGCATCAATATCAAACAAAAATACTTCTATTTCACAAATGATACACATTTTAGTGCTGTATCAATATCAAACAAAAACACTTCTATACTTCACAGATGATACACATTGTAGTGCTGTATCATGTCTAACAAAACACTTCTATTTCACAGATGATACATATTGTAGTGCTATATCAATGTCAAACAAAAATCCGGTCTAGAGGTCCAGCCCCCTTCTTCCAATAAACAGTGGAGTACAGCCCCGTTCTCCTCTCACACAATACAATGTATATAAGCAATTATCATTTACAAATTCAATCAATCAATACAAAATTTGATGTATTATACCAACCGCCATGACCAATAGCATGCTCAATTGATTAGTTTTAGTTTGCCTAATCATCATGCATTGTCTACAACAATCAAGACTACCCTTCACCGGCAGCCCAAAACAATTATTTCTAAACAGGTAATAATTGCAATAACAGATAAATTGTCATTATTTTAAAAGGTGAATGATTAATATAATCGAACTCCACCGTTCCATCCCCTCATGAGCCAATTTCATTATATTCAACTCAATTTCATATTTTCACAACAAAAGCCATTAATTACACTAATGACCCAAATATACCCAAACATGGTATTTACCCATTTTTTTTCTCAATATTGACCCAAAGGCCCAAATAATACTAACAACTTCAACAACCTCTATTTTAGATCCAAAACACGTATGGATGAGTCAAATAAACAAAACCCCTCTTTTCAAAATAGCACATTTCAAAACCCTAACTTCCCCAAATCAAACCATTTAAACAAAAGCCCAACATTTAGGTTAAAGTTTATAAAGATGAGTAGGAATCCCTACCTCAAGAGATGAAACCCAAAGGAGATGATGGAGAAATCTCGAAATGCTCCAAACCAAGAAATTTTCGGATCAAAATGTAGCCCTCAACGATCAACATACTTTTTACAAAGGCCGAAGGGTAAAGGGTCACTCCTACTAGATCAATCTCTAGAGAGAAGGTAAGTTTTTAGTGAGAGAAGCTCTCCAATAGCTGTTTTCGAAAAGTAAGAGAGAGAATGGAAAGTGAAAAGTGATTCAAAGGTGAGATCCCGAAGTGATATACAACAGGTCCGCTCGAGCGGAGAATGGGACGCTCGAGCGTCAAGCACAAAAACTGGACCCACTCGAGCTCCAAGGCACAACAGCAAAACACACCCGCTCGAGCGTGAAAGGAAGTCCGCTCGAGCGCAGATTACCATCTCCTAGTACTTTTACAAACAAAGGCTATCCGCTTGAGCGCCAAGAGGCCCATTCGAGCGCGACCTGCTCGAGCGTAAAGGAATCCGCTCGAGCGCGAAAAACACGACTGCAGTACTTTTATAGAGACACAAAATGCTGGAAGTGTGAAAACTTCGCTCGAGCGTGAAACAGTCCGCTCGAGCGGAAAACCAAAAATCAAACTCCGCTCGAGCGCAAAGGTACCCGCTCGAGCGTACCACCAAAAATCTGGGCAACAAGGAATGGGACTAAAGTTCAACCAACCTGTTCGAAACACGCCCAACATAACCCGAAACTCAAGTATACAGTATTGAAGAACGGAAACAAGATATAACAACAGTCAATACTACAGAACCTAAGTCCAAAACACCGTACATAAAGGGGTAAAACTCGGGATCGCTATAACCTCCCCCTTAAAGAATTTCGTCCCCGAAATTAAGAATACACCAAGATTACAAGGCCAACCGACCACTAAGCACTTAACACCCGAGTATTAGGAACGATTCTAACCTCATAACAAATTTTCGATCAACTCTCACAAAAGGAAGGGCTTACCAAGGAAACACGTTCCGAAAGAAAACAACACTCCGGTATACAAATACTTCAACAAAAGCAAACCCTTCCCAAGATAAATCACCAAAACACCCGACTAGCGCTCCAAGCTAAGTCACTACTCAACAATTATAATTCCAAATAGAACGACCAACGCAAATCTTTTGTATACATATATGAGAAATTATTTTCTGGTTCATGAGGCATTTCTTAAAGAAAAAAAATCAAATTTTCAACGTTGACATTCCGAAATAAATTTTGCATTTTCCATGCGAAACTCAAAAGTTTGGTCAATATTTTTCATAAACACAGTGTTACTCGTAACACATGACCACCCACAATTTGTTTGCCAAAGACTTCCCATTGAAATTTCTCACCAATATTACAATTCAATATTCCACAACCTGACCCATTACCGGTCACTTTATCTCTATTCAAGAAGCAATTTACAAAATGCATGATCCACAATTTTATATCATAGTCGATGTTCATGATATATTTTACAGTTCTACAATACATTCAACACATGCAATGTTACATTAAACTTCCATTTCAGGGCAAGTTTCAAAATACTTCCATAAACTAAAACATATGCAATGTTCCACAACTTAAGACATGTTCAATGCTCTTAAATTTTAACAACACAACAAAAATACAACATATGCTCAACATCCACAGATAGATCCAGATTTTTCTCGCGGACTTGAAATTCACTTACCCAAGTGGTTTTCCCCAACCCCGTTATGTTCCCACAACACCTCACTTAATGGAAGGGTCCCGCTCTCCAAGGCCCGATAACAATGATAACAGTAAGACACACTCAACCATTACCGTGTTCTGAGACATCCACTATGTCCCGACTACCGACAATACTCAAACCAGTATTTAGTACCTACTACTCCAACATAGGAAACATGACAACATTCGTACACAAGGCTTCCAGTCGACTTTCACAAAACAGGAACGCAAGACGAAGCAAGGTTAAGGAACAACATTACGGCCCATTTACACCCTAAAATTTCAAGGTCTTACCAAAGACACACAACATGTAACCAGCAACTCAGGCTAGACCAAATCTAACTTCCCACAAAATATTCCATCAGGTTAAAGAATCTACTTTATTTGCTCCGTTTGTTTCAAAGCACTCGGTTTTTCCCAAAGGTATACAGACTTATACCGTCACTACTCAAACACGCCACTTACAACTGGCCACAGCCGAACTCAGAGATTCTCCTCAAATTATTTTCCGAAAACAAGGATCGCCAACTCACATTTTGATTCAAAATCATTTTAGTTTACGATGAGTACTCAATGTCCCTCAAGCGAATCACAACGTAACCAACCCATAAAACCCGCCATACTCACAGTGATGATGCAATCCCCAAAAATAGAACTTTCTAGATAGGGACTCCTAAACATTTGAAATTCCCAACAACGCAACAACATAAAGGATAACTTTATACACCCCGCGCCTTACACCGCATAGACAAAGACTGAATAAGTCGAAACGACTCTAACAGAGTGCCTCACTCACTCCACACAACTTTACTTCCTCACTTGTATTACCATTGTCCAAACTGGATGACGGACACTTACATCGAAGTGACCCAGCTTTACCAAACCTCAAACCACGCGATTCCATCAGTAACCACACTATAGCCTTATCAAGGCCGTCTCCTGGGAATTTTCTAAGATTGATCCCCTTCCACAAATCATCTAATAACAATATATGCACCACACATATCATGCATCGCACTACGCAAAACTCCCTCATTTAGAGATTTCACTCACCACCTTGACTAAACTCCAAGCAATAGAATTTGCATACCCCTTCCCTCGTACTGAGTTAACTGACAGGGTTTGCCACACCACGACATTTACACTACCAAGTAACCGCTAGTACCGAACAAAAGCAAACATAGCACCTTCATCCGCCAACGACCTATAGGGTCCACCCTTTATTCCACATCCTATTTGTCACTCATTCCGAGAGTACAACCAAGACACTAGGTCTACATGCCCAACAACCAGCCATTACTACTACTGAACAACTGCCTTGAACCGAACCCCGACACCAATGCATGTCGCCGACAAGGCTTTCAAAGACTCACCATCCTAACTTTCCAGAAGAGTAAAAGTCCTCACCCTCCTAGCTATTATCCCAAATCTCCATCCGCAAATACCATACCACTGTGACTCCATCCACGGGTCACACCCTAACCACGGGCTATACACCCAATCAACCCTTCCGATAACATCTCCTGACCTAACCAGTGCTAAGGTACAAACCTAACGCATTTGATCATAATAAAGGAGTCTGAAAACTTAGGAAACACCCATATACTACTACCGAGATATAGCATCAGCTGCTCACAACACACCACTCCCCGATGCCAACAACCACAACCTTATATAGGGACTGACACTCCCTCAATCGAAACGACCAATCAATACATATGCAATTTCGGCAACGTTACCTACTACGAAGGTACAAGTCCATTCATAACAAAATTATGCGCTATGCCCCCGTAAAACAACATGTTAAATACATACTACACCTATCTCGAGGAGTTCCCGCGACAGTAGACCAACATCACTTTCACGCACACAAGATCAATTAGATAACACTAATGAAATTCCGAACACCCGGCAAGTATAACTGTTCTCGCCCCCTAGTAATCCTGATTAAGATACGCATCCCTCAGTAATCCTTCCAAATTTGAAAACATGGCTCATCAGCCCTCATTTTTCCCAAACCAAATCTCACGCATCGAAATGCATTATTACCAAAAATTTTATGGTCTCACAATAACTTATTACATTAATAAAACTTTTAGAGCCACAACATGCTCTAATCTGCCCATTTCAAGAAAATAGATAAGCACAGGCACACATAACTATATATATATAGAAACAAACAACCTTGATGTTCCAACATTTCCAAAACACATTGGTTACACAACAGAACCTAATGATTACAAAATGATAATTCACCGATTACAAAACGGATTAGTCAAAACAAAACCACCCCATCGGTATTACCACCACTACCGTCCCTCACTGGACCGCTAAGGTTGGTCATTCTCAAACCCAAGACATCCTACGAGCTTACAAGCCACAGACAAGAATCACTGACATTCCCCATCTGGCCACACCTGGAACAACTACAAATTTTCCCAATTGGGGCTTGGGAACTCGACTCTTCAGAGGCCCTCGAAATCTGGCCTGTTCGTCCCCCAAAACGGTATTGCCCCTGTCCAGTCGAATAAGGCTGGACCCGGCTAGGTTGCAAAATTCCCAAAGAAGCCCCCGGCTGGGTACAGAAATGTTTGAAATGACCCGGTTGATTACACCCCCAACAAGTAAGCGGCTCCCAAGCACGAGACTGGTTCAAAGTCTGAGCTGGTGGACCCCAATGACTGCTTCTCCACTGAACATTCGATCAGCCTAAAACCTGGCTGGCTAGATGATTCTGGTGGTGCAACTACTGGTAGGACTGCCAACCCTGCCCTCTTCCTCTGTGGGCAAGCTAGGGACTTGTGGCCCAGCTGACCACATTTGAAACAAGTGACAACCCTACGTTCACCCTTTTCCGAACCTAGACCAGCACTGGAAAAGTAGAGCCAGACTGAGCTCTCTAAAATTGTTGTGGATTAAAACCCTTCTGCCTCTTAAAAGGCCTACCAACACTTTGAGTCACAGGAGTCGCCGAAATGGCCTCCTTCCTATTTTGGCCCATAGCTAGCACCGCTGCCTCCACATGAGTCGCAGCCCTAACAAGCACACTGTAACTCCTATGCCAAGACTCCGCAATCCTTTCACGGATGTCGTCACACAGCCTACTCTCAAATTCTGAGCAACGTAATTCCTCCGTCTCCACCAATTCTGGAGCAAACCTCGACAGGTTAGCAAACCATGCTTCAAACTGGACGAAAGGTGTAGTACCTTGGCGTAACTCCACAAACTGTTTCCGCAACTCTTCCCATGCGGAAGGAGGAAATCACAACTCCCTCATCTAGGCATCCTAGTAAAAGTAACAAAGGTATTAGCACAACAACAAGGGTGCCAAAACTATTTCACTAGCATCCTAACACGATGGACAGCTGTAATTCATTCCACGTAAGCACATAAACACATAAGCACTTACGAATTTCATTTCTGGATAATGATAGTCCTAAGGCGTTACTAGAGTTCCGGTAGAAACAACATTGATCAAGTGCTTTTCCAACAAGACTCACAGAAACCCAAAGATCCAATCAACATCCTAGAAACTAAATCCCATACCCATATAGTCACATAAACATGTTATCACATAAGCACATAACATTACATCTAAGTCTCTAACAAGCGAGACAAACCCATTGTGATACTAATCACTTCCCACATACCCAAAGTATTCAAACCTGGTACGCTCTGATACCAAGTTGTAACGCCCTCAAAATAAACCCATAATATCATACATTCAAGATACAGGAAAGAGATATTATATTACAATCATCAGAGTATCCTTACAACAGTATTACAAGTTAACAACAAAAGTAAATGCCGTATGGGCTTACAACTTTCCAAGTCAACATTTAGGTTACAAAAAGAGAGTACTAACTCAGAATACAGAATAAGCCCCTGGCTTAGTATACATGTAATACAACAAAATTAACAAAAGAAGAGTCTTCAACTTCCCACAACCAATTCAAGCTAAGATCTCAAAGACGACATAGTACCTGAACCTGAAAATGATGTCCCATATAGGG
>JAPPVO010005395.1:0-18968 GCA_030407325.1 Camellia japonica | reverse complement strand
TTATTTTGAGCCCCTCTACAACATTGTAGAGGAGCTCAACTTCATTTGGCCATTGTATATACTAGTTCCTTCAATTTCATCAAGTATGCCATATTTTGTATCCTTTTTTTGACCTATTTGTGTTTGTTTTTGGGACTTCGACCCCTACTGGTTTTGGTCTTATTTTGACCCCCTTTACATGTTTCATGAAGAAGGTTTGGTCATTTGATGTATAGATTGCATGTCTTGTGTTTACCCTTTTGCGGCTCCATTTTGCCTTCCATTTCTGGCATGTTTTTCTATGATTTAGAGGCTTCCATCTTCTGCATATATGCTTATTTTTAGGTCCTCTTTAATGTTGTAGAAGAAAGTTTTTCCATTTTCATTTTCTATATACCATCCCCTTTATAATGCTCTTTTGGCCATTAATCTGCGAGCTATTATTGCCATATCTATGCTTGCATTTTGGCCATGTTTATTACTGAAAAAATGCCATATTTGGGACTGCCTTGCTACTGTTATTGCTTCCATGATCATATTTTGCATGTTTAGCATGGCCGTAGGCCATTCCGGGGCTTAATTTCACATTTTCGGGATGATTGCATGCTTCGGTTGTTATTCCGTATCATTTCGGGCTGTTTTACATCATTTTTGAGTGCTGAAATTCCATTGCCATGCTTGCATATCATTTCCCATGTCATTCCGCCTTGCCTCGGTTTGCGCGCCCGTGGGCGGCACTTCGAGGCGCTCCGTTTTCGTCACCGGCATCTGATGTGAGTGTGGCTGAGGCCCTCTCATGTTAGTGTAAGCCCATCTACATTTTTCATGCCTGTTTGTCATCGCCTCGGTGTGCGTGCCTGTGGGCACACATTTCGAGGCACTTCGGTTTTATCCGATTTCCACATTTTGTCATCGCTCGGTGTGCGTGCCTGTGGGCACACATTTCGAGGCACTTCGGTTTTATCCGATTTCCCACATTTTATCATCGCCTCGGTGTGCGTGCCCGTGTGCACACATTTCGAGGCACTTCGGTTTTATCCGATTTCCACATTTTATCATCGCCTCGGTGTGCGTGCTGTGGCACACATTTCGAGGCACTTCGGTTTTATCCGATTTCCACATGCAAGAAATCAGTAGGGGTCGGAGCCCCAAAAACCAACACAAATAGGTTAATTTTAGCATGCAAAAATGTGACAATCTTGATGGATATTGAAGGAACTAGTATATACAAATACCAAATGAAGTTGAGCCCTTCTACAATGTTGTAGAGGGGCTCAAAATGAGCACAAAAGCAGTAGGGGTCGGAGCCCCAATTCTCAACCAATTAGAGTATAAAAAAAGATCAAGAAAAAGCCCCAAAAGTTGGTTTTGAATACTTACCCTTGAAGACTTGTCTTTCTTTGCTTCTTGGCTTGGATTTGTGGCTTCTCAACCTCTGAAATTCACTTCCTAGCTGCTGGAATCAAAGTTGGAATGGTGAGGCTAGGTGTTGGTGAAGAAATCAAGCAAGACTTGAAGCTTTTTTGAAGGTTTTGGCTATGGAGATTAGGGTTTTGCTTAAGTGTTCTTGAAGGCAAATCTTCTAACCTAGGCAAAGGAGCCCTTGGTTCCTTTAATAGGCAAAACAAGGTGTAAAAGGGGAGGGCAAAGCATCCAAGCTTTCCCTCCCAAAATATCCCCGGATGGGGGAGATATTGGCAAAAATATCCGGACAGCTGTGCTGAGCTGGAAAGCAGAAAGCTGGCCGGCCAGGTAGATTTCTGGAGGTGGCTGGCCGGCCACCCCACCTGGTCGGCCAGCCACTCAGCCTAGCCGACCGGCCACCCAGAAAATGAACAGAAGATTTTCTGGCCGACCAGTATGCCAAAGTGTCCTCCCAAGTGTGTAGATCAATGCCCCAAGGTCGGAATCTGGCAACTCTGAAGCAGAAGTCACAACATAGAGCTTGAAGAAGAGGCCCAAAAATGAACTGCATAATTTCTGGCCGACCACCTTCTTTTTGTGTCCTCCAAGATGTGTAGAACAAGGTTCATGGTCGAATGTGGCAACACTGAAGCAGGAGTCACAACATTGCATCTGAAGGAGAGGTCCAAAATGAAACCTGGAATTTCTGGCTGACCAGTAGTTTTTAGGGTCCTCCCATGTCCCCTGATCACAGATATGTAGCTTTGGTCGGAAGAAAATGGCCTAGGGTGTTCAACACTGGCCCGGAAGTGAGCAAAACGGGCGCCGGAGGAGCGAAACTGGTTATCTGGGATAATTGCTGGCCTCCTACCCTCCAGTGATCTTCCCAATGTTGAAACAGAGGTACCTGCCAAATTTGAACAAAAACTAATGAGAAATGAACGCTCGGGCCAAAACCGAGCCATTCGGGATCCCGAAAATGGGCTGCGGGTGCCGGAAGTGGTGTTCGGCAGCGAAGTGGGTATCTGCAACTCCAGTGTCCCTCGGAATGACAAAACAGAGGTTCCTGCCAAAAATCAGAGAAAACCGATACAAAATGAATGCTCGGGGCCCAAACCGCGCAATTCGGGGTCCGAAAACCGACTATAAGCACCGAAAGTGGCATACGGCCACGAAGTGGGCATCGGGGCCCCCAGTGTGCCTTGTTATGATGAAACAGAGGTACATGCCGAGAACCGGAGAAACCTGATGCGAAATGAAAGCTCGGGGCCCAAATCACGCAGTTCGGGGTCCTGAAAACCGGCTGTAGGCACCGGAAGTGGCATACGGCCACGAAGTGGGCATCGGGGGCCCCAGTGTTCCTCAAAATGATAAAACAGAGATACTAGCCAAGAACCGGAGAAATCGGAGATGGTTGGGCGGTCCCGAGCCGAGGCACACGGCTTGACGGCCCCGAAAACCGGGAACCGGGCTCCGAAATGGGCAAAATGACCTACGGCCACGAAAAGTAGCTCACGGCCACCGGGATATAGTCTACAGGACCACTCCCTTCCCTCAGGAAAGAAAACAGAGAAAACCGAGTCTGGTTCGCAAACCGAGACAAGGCACAGAAGAGGATTCGGAAGTTCGGAGGCGGGGCGCACGGCCGCGACTCTGAGACTTCTGAATGAGCACGATATGCAACACCACCGAGCGCTCAATCGGTGACGTCTGAGTCTTAAGGTCGGTCAAAAATGGGGTGTCTACACCACCCATCTTATACTTGGAGAAGCATCTTGGAAGGAAAGGAATTTTTATGCACGGGGCTTAGATGAACCACAAGAAATGGTAACAATGCTTACATCATCTCATTATTTGTTTGAAGTTTAGAGCCCTATTGTCCTTGGTTTGGAAAAGGCAAAGATGGGTTGCGTTATTGACCAATCTATAAGTTTGTCAAAAGAAAATGTAATTGATTAGTAATTTTAGTCTTATGATGTGGAAAAGATTAAGAGCATTTCTTTAGGCCCGAGCAATTGTGATGATAGATGATTTTGGCATTTTACTAAGTATGGGGTTTTATTGTGAGATTGACATGCCATATAGCCATAGGGTTGGAATGCTCAAAAGGATCATCATTAGAATCAAGGAAAATGCATCTTTTTGGAGCTCGAAGTGGGCTATGAATATGCCCAAAAAATCAAACATTTTGTTTGCAATGCTTCTTAAATGTACGGTTGGTGGGATCTAATTTGTGTAAACACCAAATCTTAACAGTGGCAGTATGTCCTTCGTACGACCTTTTTCCAGAAACAGACATTCATTGTTTACAGGATTGTGATTTTGCAATTGAAGATTGAAGGGCGTGTGGATTCAATGAATGGAATATGATGCATGGGAAAGGAGATGTTTGCCAATGGTTTATGGATTTCATGATGATTTTGGACAAGAATATCTTGAATTGTTGACTACCATTGCTTGGTGTATTTAGGTGAATAGGAATGAGTAATCATTTCGTAGTAATGGCAATGATGCTTAAGAGGTGGCTGATTTTGTTGGGGTTTACTTGGACGAATATTGTAGTGATAATGCTCGTGTGGACAAATCGATTGTGCAACCAAATCAGTTTAAATGAGAATCTCCAGTAATGAGAATTTATAAATTCAATGGTGCCATTTTCACAAAAGAAACAGCGGGTACAAGCGTTAATGTGAGAGATATCAAGGTATTTATCTTAAAAATGATTCATTGTTAGTGATTAGGTATGCTTTATGTGACTCTTAATTCAAGGTACATGCCTTTCCACACCAAAAAAAAAAAAAAATGAAGATAAAAAAAAAGAAAAAAAGACATAGGATAGGGGTATGTGGACGGTGAATTTGTCTCCGCACGAGATTAACAAGATGATGCACCACTCTTTTATCTGCAATAGAAACAAAGGTCAGTGATCACCCCTGACCTGGTTAGGTCGAGAGGTCCCTCTAATGATCAAGTTAACGATTTGATCGGATATTCTCATAATAGATAAGTAAAATATATTTTATGTGTATTTCTGGGTTACCATCAGTCCTTATCTGTTCACTCGACTCCCTTTTATAACTGGTGTCATGTTGTTGTAAACAGTTGATTTCCTTTTGATCAGGCGATCAGTTTCTTGTTAGGAATCACTTTAGTAGTGGCTACATTGCGATTGTTGCAGACTATTGGATCTCTACTTATCAAATGATTGGTCTTCTGTCAAATGAAATGGTCAAGTTGTATAAAAAGATGATTGTTAGATCCTTGTTGATCAGATGGTCCTTCCTCTGTCAATGGCTATTTTGGTGGTGGGTAACTTGCTTTAGCCCTCGGCAGTTGGATTCATATTGATTGAACGGCTGCCATTATGTCAGTTGATGAGTTTTGAACCGCATCATGCTCTTCTCGGCAGTGTAACTCCTTATAACTTCCCACCATCAGGGAAGTTGTAAGGTCCCATGAAACCACCATATAGGATAATGAACAGACGTTAGTTACCCATTAACCATTAAACTAATTAAATATATATAATAAATATATAAATAAATAAATAAATAAAACAAACATGTGGCATATATGCCACTTTATGGATATTCTTACATTCTCCCACTTGGCACATATAGCACGTTGTTGACTGTCGGGTAACTAACAAACTGATTATGGCCATTAAATAAAAATACCCAAACCTTAGAGTTATAATACACGAATCATGGCGGTTATAATCTATCAATTAAGTATTTCCTTCCATGTATTGCATTGTATCACACTCTTAACTTTATGTGGTGTCATTCTTTATGAATAACTTCTAATAAGTTATTCTGGGTCCAATGATCCCTATGGATCAATAGTCCCAATGGACTGCTTAGCATCACAAATACTTTAGGTGCACAAAATGATGCTTTTCACTAATAATAATTAAAATGTCATGACAAAACAAAATAAAACAACAACTAGAAAAATTATTGAGCTAACCAATCAGTCCCATGCCGTCAACGTGTTTTGAAAACACCTCTACAGAAAGACCTTTGGTTATAGGATCTGCAACCATCATATCGGTACTAATATCCTCAATGTTGACTTCTTGCTTCTTAATATGGTCTCGAACAGCAAGATACTTTATGTCAATATGCTTGCTGCGGCTACCACTTTTGTTGTTGTTAGAGAAGAAAACCGCAGCCGAATTTTCATAGTAAACCTTTGATGGCCTAGAAATTGAATCCACAATTTGAAGTCCTGTGATAAAATTCCTTAACCAAATAGCCTGTGAGGTTGCTTCAAAGCATGCTATAAACTTTGCTTCCATTGTTGACGATGCAATTATCGTCTCTTTGGCGCTCTTTGTGAAACAACACCGCCTGCTAGCAGATAGACATATCTAAAGTGGATTTTCTGGAATCTTGACAACCTGCAAAATCCAAGTCTGAATATCCAACCACCTCAAGACAGTCAACATGCTTGTAAGTAAGCATGTAGTTCTTGGTTCCCTTTAAGTACCTCACAATTTTCTTTGTAGCCTTCCAATGTTCCATTCCTGGATTACTTTGGTATCTTCCAAGCATCCCAACTGCAAATGTAATGTTAGGTCGTGTACAAACCAGAGCATGTATTAAACTGCCTACGACAGACGCATAGGGAATGCTAACCATTTGTTCCTTTTCAAATCATTTTTCGGACATTGATTTAAACTAAATTTGTCACCCTTTAAAATGGGTGCTGCATTAGGAGTGCAATCACTCATCTTGAACTTCTCCAAAACTCTTTCAATGTAGGCTTAATGAGACAGTCCTAATGTCCTTTTGGACCTATCTCTGTGAATCTCTATGCCAATGACATAAGAAGCTTCACCCATATCCTTCATTTCAAAATTTTGGGAAAGAAATTGTTTAGTATCATTCAACAATCCCAAATCATTAGATGCAAGTAAAATGTTATCCACATACAGAACTAGAAAAATGTATTTGCTCCCACTAACCTTAAGGTATATACAGTTGTCCACAACATTCTCCGTAAAACCATATTGTAACAAGCCCGCGGGGGACCTCGCTACAGTTCAGACTCCCTTTTGTGTTGCGGTTCTAAATCTGAACCAAAGAGTCCAACTCTGGCAAATCATTTTGAAGAAAAACAGATTTTTTGAAAAGTAGTGCCAAACATGGACTGCTTTGCCAGATTACAGAGTCGCCACCTAAATATTTTTTAATGGGGGAATTTAGGAAACCCTGACTCGGTGCCGAAGGCCACGTGTCCGTCATCACCAAATGTCTTGGCTCGGGAGCTTGGGTACGGTCGGGGAAGGTCAGCTATGAGCACCCCCTTTCGCCCGGTCTGAAGACCGGCCTCTACTAACCGTGATATCCGATTTTGAAAACATTATGCGTTCTTATCCCAATTATTAGCCTATAGTTACTATATTATGTGCACAGCAAAACAAGTATAGACTAGATTGCCTAATTTGGAAATAAGCATTGCATATCCGTTTTCTTTGAAAATTCTTTGGAATTTGCTACTCGCAAGTAGGCTAAAATACGGATTTCAATGAGTTATTCCAACTCAAGCAATCCAACCTCCACCCACAGGCATTCAAACAGTTTATCTCATGTAAGCACTTAGCCGCATGGTAAGCATACTGTCATGGCAACATTCACACGCATGTGGTATGCTAAAGCGTAAAATACTTACATCGTACTCCGTGCCAAAACAAGAAACTAGTTAGCAGACATGCATGTCCCTAGGTCATGTTAAGTGGCTAATGCAACACAGGCAAGGATGCAATTTAGAGTAGGCTCGGCTAACCCTAAAATGGCACGTGAAATGCTACAACTATCACGTATTCAATTTGGAATTGAAAGTACGATGCAGTTTGTATGATGTACCGAGCCCGGTGCATGTAAACAAATGCATGGATGCACGCATGCATTGCATAAGGTATGCTAAAAATAACGTGCCCTAATCTACCATCATAAGCAGGTAAATAAAAGGGAAGAAAGAAGTGGGGGTTGGAAGACATACAAACCACTCACCCACACTTATTACAATTATGCCCTCACACGGAGGGACCGAAAGAATAATACAAATAATTAACTACGCAAGCTAATTAAATATTACAAATTAATTAAATTAACAAATTAATTTATCTAAGGAAAACAGTAAACCGCCTCGGGGCGAGGGCTCAATGCACGCGCACTCGGATTCCGCTCGGAATTGCACTGCCATGCCTAGCTTGCCTCTGTTTTCCCTGCTTTGTTCCTCTGAAAACTGCCAAAGTCTCAGAACTACTCCTTTGGATACTGGAGATCACCACCGGCTGCATAGAATAGCTACCGGCTGCCATGTATGGCCATCGGCACAAAATCTTTTATCGGCAGATAATGTACTGCCGGCCGGCACTTAATGAAGCGATCGGCACTGAGTGCCTGCAGAACCTGCAACTCACAGCTGCAGAGGGAAAAATCTTGCATGGCAATACAATTCAAGCCATTTATGCACCAAACACACTCCTTATCATGTTTGTGACTCAAAGGGGCATGTGCCTCGATTCTCGGGCCATCAATCACGCATTCCATGCATGATGGCCCAAAGGATCAAATGTGCACTTTCAATCTCAAATGCATGCAAACCAAACAAACCAAAATCCCAATCCCTATCACCAAATCAAGGGACAAGGAATGCATGTTGATGCGATGCAACCTAGTCATGTTAGCTATCATGCAATATGAACAATGCAATGTACTTATGCAAAGCATACAAGTAAACATGAGGTAAGCTTGCAAACAAGCAAATGATGGTCTTAAACATGACTTAGGCAACTCTAAATAGGCCTAAAATCAGTGGCCAAAGTGCCCAAAAATGAAGGCTAATCACACATGCACACATGCACATGTTATGGTCCAAGCCTTAAGCATTAAACAAGCAACATTCAAGCACACTTGAAAAGGGATTTCATGGACAATTAGCATGCAACATGAGCCCTAAAATCATGCTATAAAATGATGCCAAATCATGTTAAACAAGACAAGCAAATGCATGCAAAAGGGGCCAAGTATTCAAAGCAAGCCAAAGGAGTATTGAACTACATTTGACGAGACTAAACATGGCAAGACTTAAGCAACTAAAAACAGATTTTTAGCACACCAAAACAAGCCCAAATGACCACTTAGATGGCATCTATATGGTTTAAATTAAAAGGCATGCACACATGCACTCCCAAGGAACATACAACATGAGCTCTTGAAACATCAAAGAGGCATGCAATGTAAACATATGAGCATGTTAAATGGACTGAAATAGCATGCTAAATGGTTCCAAACCATTGAAAATGATGCAAACAAGGCATGCTACACATTCATGCTCAAGGCTAGCAAGCCTAAAATGCAAAGAGGCTATACTAAGCATGCCAAGACCAACCCAAACACTTATGGACAGACCTAAAACATGTCAAGATAAGCACAAAATCTTCATGAATCTAAGCCTAAAGCATGCTCAAATTAGGGCTAACAACCTAAGGCATGTTAAGGCAATATAAGGCATTACATGGCAACTATGCTAAGCATGCATAAGGGACCAAAACCAACTTAATACAAAGTTAAAACATGGCAATATAAGTATAAAATACAACCATGGCATGCTCAACACACACTTGAAACATAGGCTCCTTAAGAGGCCAAAACTTGTCCTTTTCAAGGATATCAAGGAGAGGGGTGGCCCTCTCCTTCTTGGGACTTCAAGGCATCATCTTCACCACTGAAATCCCTCAAGATTTCAGTGGTGAAGAGACCCCAACACCAAAATCCCGGAGCTCACCAAAATAGGCACAAAATGAGGCCTTTTCAAGGCCTAAGAGGGGCCAAACCTCTCCAAAGCACAAAACACTCTTAATAAACTATCAAGAGGACTAAAAAACAGAACTTTTTTGTATTAAACACCAAGCACAAAAACAGTTCAAAGATAGGTAAAATGGAATGCAAGAATGGGGAAATAAAGCAAGTTTCTCACCCTTGTTGACCTTCTTCACCAAAGATGATGTTGTTGCTTCCTTGGGCTCAATCCAGCCAAAAACTCTAAGAACAACCTCTTGGAACCTCAGTAGCCAAGGGAAGGTGAAACACTAGGTGTTGATGTGCAATAGTGAGACACAAACACCTAGTGTACAAACAAGAGAGCAAATGAGAGATAGGATAGATATAGAATTCAAACCCTAAAACCAGAGCTTCTCTGAGGTCTTTTCTCTCTAAAATGTCTAACTCTCCAACCCTTGAGCCAAGAGGAGAAGGGTTCTCTTATAGGCAACAAAGCTTACAAGCTAAGCAAACCAAAGGCTCATCCCTCCATACACGTGTATGGAGGGGAAACAGATGCTATACAGCTGCTCCAAAATATCTCAAAAAGCAACTGAACAGTAGTCGGCAGGGCAAAATTGTCATTTTGACAAAATTGACTGCCGACCGGCACAAAAGAGTGCCGACCGGCACAATATAGTGCCGATGGCAACACCAACCAGCCGGTGGCCTCTAGCTAGTGCCGGTGGTGTGTGGGGATGCCTCACAAGGCATTCCCTGCCCCTCCAAGGCAAAGCACAAGTGTTTGGTGCAAAACCAGACACAAAACGGTCAAGTTCGGAGGTCCTGAGGCAAGGCGAGTAGCCGAGAACTCCGGGAACTCCAAATGAACACGAACATGGATAATCACCGAGTGTTCAAGCGGCGACGTCCAGGTCTTGAGGACGGTCAAAAATGGGGTGTCTACAGTTGCCGCTCTTTGACAGAACTTGAAAGTCATAACAATGACGGGAGTGAATGTCAAAGCCCAGAGACGACCCATTTTTGACAAGGCCGAAGACTTGGACAAACATACAAAGCGCAAATGGTTGAACTCGCAAGCTGCCTACGTATCCCTTTAGGAATCAAACCAACGTAGTTCAGGCACAGGCATACAAGCCGCAGATAAGGTATGCGCCCGTAGGGGGGGGCAAGATGCAAGACAATGCAAAAGGCCGAGCATAACTTATGATCATGCAAAGAAAGCTGTAACGAAGCACACATGCGACAGTTATTAGCTAGCATACGCCAAACTACACTACAATGCAGAAAGGATGTAAGAGAATTATGCAATTCTCAATACGTCTCACTCGGAGGATACAATACCTGTGCGGCTCGTCCGGTTGCACCGGCTCAAATGAGCCGTACATACAATATCGTGCCTGCAAAGAAAGCAAACTTAACAGGTAGAATATTGTTAGCAACATGCATGACAATGCACTGATGAAATGCAAAATGATATGCAAAATATACAAAACTATGTATAAACAATGCAAATGATAATGCAATGCAATTGAAACTATGCAAACTACATGCAAAGCAATTGAATCATGATTCAATCATGAGCGGTTCAAAACCACACAAATGTCAAATAGATTGATGGAAGTAACAAGTCCGTCTACCATAGAAAAGGTGCCGCAACCTCAAACCAACATACCAGCGTGGAATAGGCGCGATACACATGCAGAACTATGAGTAATGTAGACGGACACAAGGACAAGTATTGGGTGAATTGACATAAGTGGGGTGACGACCCGCTGAGGAAAGAACAATGATCCTAATGCCGGATGCAACAATTACACTACAATGTAATATGCGATTATGGCGCGCGGGCCAAACCGTATCTCGCCTAGGAAAGGCATGCACACATACAAACCATGTCTAACACAGAAAAGGTGCCGCAACCTCAAACCAACATACCAGCGTGGAGTAGGCGCGATGCACATGCAGAACTGTGCTTTGACGTGAAAAGTATGGACACATACCAGACCAAGCTCAACAAGGAAAGGTGCAAGCCATAAATGGAAGATGATGCAGTGGATGCATGCAACTACAATGGATACAATGGATATGGCACGCAGGCCAAACCAAGTTTTGCCTAGGAAGGGCATGTACCCATACAAGCCATGTCTAGCACAGAAAAGGTGCCGCTACCCTCAAACCAAGTTCATCAAGGAATAGGCGCGTACACATGCAGAACTGTGTTTTGACGTGAAAAGTATGAGCACATATCAGACCAAGCTCAACAAGGAAAGGTGCAAGCCAAAAATGGAAGATGATGCAGTGGATGCATGCAACTACAATGCAATGGATATGGCACGCATGCCAAACCAAGTTTTGCCTAGCAAGGGCATGTACACGTACAAGCCATGTCTAGCACAGAAAAGGTGCCGCTACCCTCAAACCAAGTTCATCAAGGAATAGGCGCGTACACATGCAGAACTGTGTTTTGACGTGAAAAGTATGAGCACATACCAGACCAAGCTCAACAAGGAAAGGCACAAGCCATGGATGGAGGATGATGCAGTGGATGCATGCAACTACAATGCAATGGATATGGCTATTTACAGAAAATGCATGACATATGCACTGTACTACAATGATGATGCATGACATATGCATGGGTTTTTTTGTTTTTGAAATGCATGACATATGCACTACATACGATAATGCATGACATATGCAGTATTTACAATGATGCATGACATGTACAGTATTTACAAATGATGCATGACAATGCACTATGATGCAACGACTATGATTGCAGCTTTCCCTATTTTACCAATAGGGCGATATACTAGGTTGGTTCAGTATCCAGAATTGAGGCGTAAACATGCCGCCTCAACCTATGGGGCTTCCATACAGATTTCAAGCCGAGGGTACACCCCCTGGGTATTTAAACCAGACTTTAGTCTCGGAAATCCCGAACCTTTGTGTTCTAGGCATAAGCCGTTCAAACTCTAGTTTTCACCGTCCCAGTTGGTCTCCTAGGAACTCACCACAAACACAGGCTGGTGGCTTTACCAGACCACCAGAAGTCGTTCGGGCACGACAAACACCAAAGGAATTGCACCTTCAGAGGATTTAAGGTCTCCTAGACCGAGATGCACAGAACAATGCAATGAGATGCGCAAAACAGCGCGGTGCGTTATACAACGCGGGTGAAGGTTTTGCACCTCCCAAGGATTTAAGGTCTCCTAGACCGTGCGTGTTTAAGGTCTCGCCAGACCGGGGAATGAGCAAAACAATGCGATGTATAATGCAAGTGAGACACGCATGCCATGAAGGAATGGAAAACGATATGTAAATGAGACACGCATGCCTCAAAGGATTTGAGGCACGCGTACCCCAAGATTTGAACTGAAATGTAGATCGAAAGATGCATGACAATGCGAAAGAACTAAAGTGCGTAACAACGCACATCTTTCGAAATGCACCGAAGGTCTTGCACCTTCCGAGGATTTAAGGTCTCCTAGACCGTGCGTGTTTAAGGTCTCGCCAGACCGGGGAATGAGCAAAACAATGCGATGTATAATGCAAGTGAGACACGCATGCCATGAAGGAATGGAAAACGATATGTAAATGAGACACGCATGCCTCAAAGGATTTGAGGCACGTGTACCCCAAGATTTGAACTGAAATGTAGATCGAAAGATGCATGACAATGCGAAAGAACTAAAGTGCGTAACAACGCACATCTTTCGAAATGCACCGAAGGTCTTGCACCTTCCGAGGATTTAAGGTCTCCTAGACCGTGCGTGTTTAAGGTCTCGCCAGACCGGCGACATGATGATGAGGTGCGCAAAATAGCGCGATGAAATGCAAAATGAGATGCAAGATGAGGCACGCGGACCTCATGGATGCAAAATGCAAAACGGAATGTAAATGAAGTGCAAAGTGAGGCACGCATACCTCAAGGTGCAAAATGCAAAACGAAATGCAAATGAAATGCAAAGTGAGGCACGCATACCTCAAGGTGCAAAATGCAAAACGAAATGCAAATGAAATGCAAAGTGAGGCACGCATACCTCAAGATGCAATGAAATGCAAAATGAAATGCAAATGAAATGCAAAGTGAGGCACGCATACCTCAAGATGCAAAATGCAAAATGAGGTACGCATACCTCATTGAATGAAATGCAATGCAAAATGAGGCACGCGTACCTCATTGAATGCAATGAAATGCAAAATGAGGCACGCATACCTCATTGAATGAAAAATGAAATGCAAAACGAGGCACGCGTACCTCATTGAATGGAAAATGAAATGCAAAACAAGGCACGCGTACCTCGAGATGCAATGAAATGCAAAATGAGGCACGCATACCTCATTGAATGGAAAATGAAATGCAAAACGAGGCACGCGTACCTCGAGATGCAATGAAATGCAATGCAAAACGAGGCACGCGTACCTCGAGATGCAATGAAATGCAAAATGAATGCAATGAAATGCAAAGTGAGGCACGCATACCTCAAGATGCAAAATGCAAAATGAGGCACGCATACCTCATTGAATGAAATGCAATGCAAAACGAGGCACGCGTACCTCATTGAATGCAATGAAATGCAAAATGAGGCACGCATACCTCATTGAATGAAATGCAATGCAAAACGAGGCACGCGTACCTCATTGAATGGAAAATGAAATGCAAAACGAGGCACGCGTACCTCGAGATGCAATGAAATGCAAAATGAGGCACGCATACCTCATTGAATGGAAAATGAAATGCAAAACGAGGCACGCGTACCTCGAGATGCAATGAAATGCAAAATGAGGCACGCATACCCCATTGAATGGAAAATGAAATGCAAGTATGACACGCATGCCACATGAAAATGCAAAACGGTGCAAGTCGCAAGGGACGTGCAAGACGGCGCGATGCGACGCACCGGACAATGTGATGGATGCGTGTGTGCAACGCACACGGGGAAACTTTTGAACCTTGTAAAAGACAGAAGGATACAAAAGGATACAATCTTTGCTTGAATCTGAGTGCCACGCATAGAAGACACGGTCCGAGGTCAAAACGGAGGCCGGTTGAGCATCGGGGATTCACTTTCTTGCACTTTCTTGAGCTATGAAGACCAGAAACTACCCACATGGCCTAAACAAGGTGGGAACATCATCGGCTGGACTAGGTGGCCACCGGCTGGCCACCGGCTACAGAATTACTACACCGGCACAATATTGTGCCGACCGGCAAAATAGTGCCGACCGGCCAAAATTGCTGATCGGGGACAGTTTTGGTATTTCGCCACGGGTGTTTAAAATAGGGCCTCCAACCCTATTCTTTTCACTTTTCCTTGCTCGAAAATTCCTCCCCCTTCTCTCTAGAATATTTTCGGCCTTCGATCCTCGCATTTTCTCGCGTTTTAGGCTCGATTTCGTCGTTCGATTCACGAATACCTTCGCGTTTCGCACATTTTCGACCGATCAAAATTTCATTTCGGCACATCCTTTGCCATTTTCATCTTTTTGGGACTTGTTCCCCTCGATTTCCTCTTCATTTCCGTACCTTTTTCCGTCCCGACCCTTTCCGGCCATTTTCCACCCTCCCGGGGGTTGACTTTCGAGTTGACTCTTCGTATTCCGAGCCGATTTTCATTCTTCGACCGTTTTCCCGTCATTCTCGACATGGCCGACGACGTTCCACGCGGCGGGACTCCCTCGGATCACGAGATGGATCCCGGGGTTGAGCTCCTCCCGCTGAGCGAGCGCCCGTTCGATCCGGCGACCTACCGGCCGGCGATCCATGTTCTACCACCCGACGGACTACGCCAGTTTCGCAGCTTTGACCGAGCACTGGACCCGGAGCTCCTCCTACGCGAGCCGACCTCTCACCTATCCTTCGGCGCTTCCGAGGTAACACTTTTCTCTGTTTTACTTTCTGCAATGTAGAACTGTTAACTGTCAAAGTTGTTTCGTTCTTTAACTGCTTGATTCTGATACACTGTTCCTGTAGTCGATTGCAATCATGCTTACAATTGATACCTGTTTAAGACGGACGCATGCCACACACACTAGCCTCAATCACCCAAACACACGGCACACACCGATTTCACTACAAACCACCAACACCCAGCATCTGCTTGAATCTGAAAATATGCACGCATGCCCATCTATTTTGAACCACTCGAACATACTGACGCATCACACATTGTAGTTTCACCGTAAGCACACCGGCACCAGCACTTATTGAATCTAAAAAGTTTGCACACATGCCATATTTGCACTGAACCCTCAAACACGCTGACGCATCACACGTTGTAGTTCACCGTAAGCACACCGGCACCCGGTATCTGCTTGAATCTGAAAGACTTGCACACATGCTAGATTGGCACTGAACCACTGTTTCTTCAAAATTTGTACATTTCATATTGCTTTGCCGCTATTTGTTTGAAAACAGGGAGATTCCCATACCATCCGCGGGTATGGGAACGTCGCGGCTCGAGATTGGTACGCGGAGCTTCCCGAGGCGGTTCGCCACATTGTAGACGAGGCGGGCTTTGGTTCCTTTTGCAGGGGACTCTCCAGGCCTACTGCTTGCAGGCCTCTTCTAGCTGCGCTGGCAGAGAGGTGGTGGGACACCACCGATTCATTCCACTTGCTGCGACCGGGGACATGACGATGACCCTTACGATTTCTCGGTGCTCACTGGCATCGGGGTAGGGGGTGATCCGATCCTTTTGATATTGCTATGGATGAGTGGACCGCAGCTCAGGTCTACTTACTTGGCGCGGCTCACCTCTCGCCCGTCCTGGCTTCGTCCGGTATTCCTGGTTCGAGGTGCAGTTCCGGGTGCAGCCTCTTCTTGTTGACGAGGAGGCCCGCTGAGAGATATGCACGCGGCTTTCTGATGTTTTTGTTCAGGACGACTCTCTTTCGCCGACCGGGCGAACACAGTGCCCCTCTGCCTTCTCAGCGCACTGGTGGATGTCCGGGACATCTTGCGTTTCGATTGGGGTGGTGCGGCTCTGGCCACCTCTACGGCTATATGAGCTCAGTCTCCCGCGGCAGCGGACAGTTGCTCGGGGCTATTGGCGTGCTTGGGAGGTACATTTCCTTTTCCGCTTTACATTTCTGCCTTACATTTTCTGTACTCTGCACACTGCACACACTGTAGTCTGTTTCACACGGACTGTATACTGTACACACGGCACACACATACTCTGCTTTACACTGACTGTACACTACTCACATTGTACACTCTGCACAATACACTGCACAACGCTGCTCTGCTATTTCTGCCTTCTATTCTGTATTCTGCTTTATCTGATAAATGCACTGGTATTTATCTTGCAGTTGTGGGTTTACGCCTACTTTCCTAGGCTCGCTCCTGTACCGATGCAGAGACCCCTCTGGTCGTCTTTTTTCAGCGCCGCTTTGACGGGAGATGCGTGAGGAGGCCCGGGAGACTTCAGCTTTTTCCGCCGCTACTTCGACACCATCACCCCTGCCGAGGTATGTTTTACTTGCAGTTCATTTAAGCTTCGTCTTTCACTGTATATTTCAATAACAGTAGGTAACAAATTATATTTCAATTTCAGATCACCTGGCAGCCTTGGCCCCTTTGCCAGCGTGGCGCGGGATCGGTTTGCCGGCGCCGTTGATACCTCACGTTTCTGGATTCTGCTCGAGGGCCCGGTCTGTCGAGCTTGGTATGGGTGAGCGTTTCTTGCGTCAGACCCTAGGCTTACCTGAGCAGATAGTCCCGGTGCACCTCCCCGAGCACATGCGGGATATTGAGCGCTTCACTGCCGAGCAGATGGCAGACTATACTATGGCTGGGAGGCGGACGACTTCCGAGGCGAGGGCGATTACTCGGAGTACATCCGGACCTTTATCATGCGACTCTGAGCGGCGGCCGCCGAGTAGAGAGAGAGAGACCAGCAGGGCCAGCGGCTGAGCAGGAGTTGGAGGGGGAGCGCCGATGAGGGCTCGAGTTCGTGGCAGGGGTGGAGTTCAGCGAGGGCGGGGTCCGGTTGGCCCGCTTTGCCCGCTGCTTTGACTTTCCGAGGGCAGGGTGGGCGCGACCTATCAGATCCCTTTGCTCCTCCACCAGCTGACCAGAGTTTGTCGGTGTCCCCGACTTGCCTCCGGGTATGTATTACTGCATTCTTCGTCTTGCACTGTTATTTCATTTCAGCTTATTTGATATTCCACAGATATTGATGCATCTGATACTTTTGCAGGCGTCTTCTGAGTAACACCCGCAGTCATTGGAGATGAATGCCTCCATGATGGGGATGCTACAGCGGACATTCGACCTCCTAGCCCTCTACAGCATTCCGGTATGTTGTTTCTGACCACGGCCTCAAACCATACACAAACTGCTTTACATATTCTGATGCATAACACAACATCTGATAATGCTCACAAGCATCTGATACACGATATTTATATACTGCATTCTGCACTGATTTACTGTTCAGGCATTCTGCGCTGATATCTCAGTATTCACACACTGTACTCATCACTGCATTCTGCACTGTTACTGCTCAAGTTTTCTGCACTGATAAACTGCTCTTAGTATTCACACTGTACTCAATAACTGCATTCTGCACTGATTCACTACACAGTTTCTGCACTGATAAACTGCTCTCAGTATTCACTGTACTCATACACTGCATTCTGCACTGATTCACTGTCACAGTTTTCTACACTGATAAACTGCTCTCATATTCAACACTGTACTCATACACTGCATTCTGCACTGATTCACGGCTCACAGTTTCTGCACTGATACTTCTAGTATTCTGATGCATTTGCCTTTCATGCTTTTTCAGCCTCCTTCCAGATTCCTCGGTGGGCGGCGCTCCAGCTGGACCTCCCATTTCTACTCGGGATGGCAGAGCATATCCCGCACCAGAGGGGGGCACTCATGTCGGGAGCAGCTCGTGGGCTCGGTTCCGGACGATGAGTCTGAGGCAGAGACAGAGGCGGAGGAGACTGATGATGGCTCGGACTCGAGCTCAGACGGCGATGCCCCTAGTGGTGCCCCTGTTGACGACGCTCCTGGACCTTCGTCCAGGAAGAGGACCAGGACAGATTGATGGCCCCGGAGGCATTTTTGACATTGGATACAGATTTTGCTATTTTTCGTTTCTTTTTTGCACTTTCCCCTTTTGTTAGTAGTTAGGGTACTTTGTACTGCCGCAGGCAGATTTTGTTTCCCAAAACTTATGTACTTGAAAAGATGATATGAAATGAAACAAACTTTTGTCTAAAAGAGTGTTTACATTTGTGTATATTTCATACCTTGCATTGCATTGCATCATATTACACCTCGAATGTAAATGATATTGATCTGTTGTCTGATAATTGAGCACTTGCACTATGATAATCGGATAACCAACCAACTAATCGGCAAACAACTCATAGAAACCACTGCTTGAACTGAATACACAGCCCATACTCTACTGGGGATTGATCTGCATACAGCCATAAACCGGCACTTGGTTCATTCTGCACACAGCAAGCCTGAACAAACAGCCCAATCTAACAAGACAGACCACAAAACTGAAACGGTTGAAGTTGAAACACACTCGGATGTCCAAATTTCCTTTTCTTCTCTTGCTTCGCACGAATGTAGAGAATGGCATAGCATCCTGAGCACAAACGATTTTTTGAATAAAGAAGGGTTTCAACCAGGGTATCGAGCCTACCACAGAACACAACGAGACAGACTCAAAGAGAAACAAAAGGCACACGACCTAAACACAACGAGACACACTCGGAAAAGACTCAAAGCCAAAATCGAAACCGACAAATAAA
>JAPPVO010005394.1:0-25608 GCA_030407325.1 Camellia japonica | reverse complement strand
GCTAGGCCTCTTGAGATAAACATGATAGAGGTTTGGCACCCTTGTTTGTTTATATGGTTTGCATGCATTTGAAATTGAAAGTTGCATACTTGGTTCTTTCGGGCCATCATGCATGGAAATGCGTGATTGGTGGCCCGAGAATCGAGGAACATCCTCCTTTGAGTCATAAACATGATAAGGAATGTGTTTGGTGCATACATGCTTTGAATTGCATTGCCATGCAAGTTTTGCCCTCTGCTGCTGTGAGTTGCAGGTTCTGCAGGCATTTAGTGCCGGCCGGCAGTTTTAGGGCCGACCGGCAGTCAATCTGCAGCCGATGGATCAATCTAGTGCCGATGAGCTCAATCCACTGCCGGTGGAAGTTATGTGCAGCCGGTGATGATCTCCAGTTCCCAAGGAAGTATTCCTGAGACTTTGGCAGTCTTCAGAGGAGTGTATAGCAGGGAAACAGAGGCAGGCTAGGCATGGCAGTGTAATCCCGAGCAGGGCCCGAGCACGTGCTGCATTGGCTCTCCTCCCGAGGCGTTTACTGTTTTCCCTAGATTAATTAATTTGTTAATTTAATTTATTTGTAATATTTTAATTAGCTTGCGTAGTTAATTATCTGTATATTCTTTGGTCCCTCCGAGCGAGGGCATAATTGTAATAAGTGTGGGTGAGTGTGTGTATGTCTTTCCAACCCCCACTTCTTTCTCCCTTTTATTTACCTGCTTATGATGGTAGATTAGGGCACGTTTATTTTAGCATACCTTATGTAATGCATGCGTGCATCCATGCATTTGTTAACATGCAACGGGCTCGGTACATCATACAAACTGCATCGTACTTTCAATTCCAAATTGAATACGTGATAGTTGTAGCATTTCACATGTCATTTTAGGGTTAGCCGAGCCTACTCTAAATTGCATCCTTGCCGTGTTGCATTAGCCACTCTAACATGAACTAGGACACGCATGTTTGCTAACTAGTTCCTCGTTTGGCACGGAGTACGATGTAAGTATTTTACGCTTTAGCCAACCACATGCGTGTGAATGTTAACATGACAGTATGACTACCATGTGGCTAAATGCTTATATGATATAAACTGTTTGAATGCCTGTGGGTGGAGGTTGGGTGCTTGAGTTGGAAAACTCATTGAAATCTGTATTTTAGCCTACTTGCGAGTAGCAAAACCCGAAACGCTTTCAAAACAAACGGATATGCAATGATTATTTCCGAATTAGGCAATCTAGTCTATACTTGTTTTGCTGTGCGCATAACGTAGTAAAACTAGGCTAATAACCGGTATAAGAGCATGTAATGTTTTCAAAATCAGATATCACGGTTAGTAGAGGCCGGTCTTCGGACCGGGCGAAAGGGGGTGCTCATAGCTGACCTTCCCCGATCGTACCCAAGCTCCCGAGCCAAGACATTTGGTGATGACGGACACGTGGCCTTCGGCACCGAGTTAGGGTTTCCTAAATTCCCCCAACAAAAATATTTAGGTGGCGACTCTGTAATCTGGCAAAGCAGTCCATGTTTGGCACTACTTTTGAAAAATCTGTTTCTAAACGATTTGCCAAGTTGGACTCTTTGGTTCAGATTTAGAACCGCAACACAAAAAAGGAGAGTCCGAACTGTAGCGAGGTCCCCCGCGGGCATGTTACAGTTTCTGGCGACTCTGCTGGGGAGTTTAGAGAGCTTGACTCGAACTCGTGATATCCTGTTTTGATTTCGTTATGGTGTCTTTGCATTGCATTTGCATTGGTGCGCCTAGGACACCGTGTTGCCATCTGCCATTCCTGAACGGTTTGTCGGAGGCTTGTCTTGTCAAGGCATGACCATAAGGCTGACCGGTTATAGGCTCTGACAGCATGGGAACACAAACCCCGGTTTTACCGGGGCACCCTTTTTGACCATTCGACCTAGTGCATATCGGAATCCATAGTGACCATTCCAAACTAGGACAGGTTGCTTACCCGATATAGGTTGTTTGAAACCGCTGCGTGCGTAGTGAAACCCTAGCTCCTGACAAAATAGGACAGGGAAACCTACCCCAACATAGGGGGTATTGGCTCTCTTCTACCTGTTATGTGCTTTTAGAGTGTATCTCCGCAGGGAACGCATATATCAGTTTGCAAGTTTGGGTATCCGCCTGAGGGCACCAGTATCAGTGTTGTTGAGAATCAGTTGTGTCTGCGGGTATCAGTTCAATTTGAATAGTGATTCTGGGAACAGTCATCAGTAGTAGAGTACAGTATCCGGCTACATCCGTGCTTGATCTGTCT
Organism: Camellia japonica; assembly: GCA_030407325.1. Lineage (NCBI taxonomy): Eukaryota > Viridiplantae > Streptophyta > Magnoliopsida > Ericales > Theaceae > Camellia > Camellia japonica. Next base: position 23,341 of record JAPPVO010005394.1, on the reverse strand, counting down.
GGGGGTGAAATACTGTTTGTTTTCCGTTTCAGTTCAGAGATTCAGAGGGTCGATCCAGAACAGTTAGTGTCTTCTCCTTGCTGCGGTAGGACTTAGCATGACGCAGAATTCAGAAGAGATCGTGGTCATGACAACCGCGCTGAGTCAAGAAATCACCCTACAGGATGAAACTACTGTTGACATGCCGCATCCGCCCAGATTGCCGGCCGCGCACCCAGTTTGGGCCCCTCAGCTATATCAGGCTCGCGAGCCCACTACATTTGAATTAATGGGGATGATAGGTGATCTTCAAAGGTCCGTGACGGATCTCGCCTATGGGATGTCTGTTTCGCCGCCGGCCGCACCATATGTCGGAGGCTTTGTACCCCAGGAGCCCCCGTTGTTGGGGCGAATTGTAATTGAACTCAGCCAACCGGAGATGGCCTCCAGCTATGGCAACGACGCATCAAACCAAATTCTAAATCAGGCCGAGGCCAGAGATAAAGGCAAGACGAAGGCAGATGCCGACCCTATCGAACAACTGCTGTGGGCAGTAGAGGCTTTGAAAGCCAAGGGAATGAACAAGCAACAGATATCTGCAGTTATGTCAAAAGCTGTGGAGGTTGCTTTCCCCACTCCGCCTGAGGGCAGTTCTAGTCAATCAGAGAATCGGGATAGGCCCCGTCATGCCAAAACAGTTCTTCCCACTCCCAACCTTGCATCCGGGAAGGATCAGAAATCTAAGGCCGCTCCCGCCGATCCGTTCGCTAGTGCATCTAGCAAGAGCGCTCAGGCCCCGAAGTATCTGCCCCGAGGGCACAGGGTCTTCTACCCTCTCTACATGCCTCTGTCTAGGGCACTTTTGATTTTGGCCAAAAAGGGGCATCTCAAACCCTTGGAGCCCGACCCCTACCGAAGAATCTCCCTGCTGCACATGATGCTTCCCTGTACTGTGCGTATCACCAGCAGACAGGCCATGCCATGACAATTGTTTTGGCCTCCGTCACTGCCAGCAGATCTGATTACGAGGTTATCCTCCCACCCACCCAGCCAAGTCAGTCACTACGGAGTTCTTGGATTTTGAAGACACAGATACTGCGAGTTGTAATCAGAAGGTGAACCGCCTGCGGGCAAAGCTCGGCGTATTTTTGGATGTAGCGTTTGGCATGCATTTTTGGGCACCTGCTAAATGTTAATTTTCGTAAATTCTGACTTGGGTGTCGAGTCAGTCTTCTGTTTTGTCTTGAGCATGTCTCATTGTTTTGAGTCAGTCCTTTTGCTTAAGGGTCTGTCTAATTGTAATGAGTCAATCCCTCTTGTATAGAATACCAGGTGATTTCGGGGTTGTTGCCTCAAACACCGTTTTGTCTTATAAATAGTTGTTTTTGCTTTTGAGTCTGCTTCTGCCGAAGAGCCAGTTATGTCAACAAATTTGAATGAAACAGCTGTGGCTATCACATTCCGTACTTGTTGCTATTTGAGTCAGCCGCGCCAGAGAATGCGAATGGAACGGCGGTGCGTACCGCCTACTCTCTTGTGCCTTGAACATCGTTGTAATGACCTAAGCTTCTCGTAAACCCCTTTTCGAACACTGCGGTGATAAAAACGAAGAGGAAGGAATTCCTCGGGTTTTGCAAAATTTTGATCATTTTGAGAGAAAGAAACGTATGCTAAGCCTTAATGAATGAAATCATGCTTGTCGGCGTGAGTACTGAGAAGGACCCTGGTTCGATCCAGACTCGTTCCACACTATCTTCTGCGCGAGCGATTTGTCGCTTTCTTAAAAACTTTCAAAAAATGTTTTGCGCGGTCCTGCGAAGACATGTGCGGAATCGCTCTTGAGATTGTGCAGCCTAGGATCGCTCTCAGCCTCGAGACTCGACCCCTCATTTTCAAACCTTGAACTTGAATTCAGAAGGATCAACGGTCAACTACGACGTGAGGCTTGTGTGGCCAGATTTGAAGCAGCCCTCGAACAAGAGGCACCAAAGTTAGATCAAGAAGGTTAGACCTCATCAGAAGAAGCTTGCAAAGTTAGAACAGAAATACCCCTCGAACTAGGGGCAAAAAATATCCGATGTGCTCGAAGAGCCAAATGTGGGTCCTTCTGCAAATCAATACAACGGCCATTCTCCTGGATACAGAGGGCTTCAATCTCAAAACCATTTGGCATGGACTTGCTGCACTTTTACCCTTTGAGAGGCTCGCTGGACCGAAAACCCAGAAGGGCGGTCCAGGCAAAAGTTAGAGCAAAGAAAAGAAAAGACAAAAAAAGAAAAATACAAAAAGAAACAAAAAAGAAGAGAAAAAGAACAAAAAATATTAAAAGAAAGAAAATAAATGCAAATGTAAAAGAAAAGAAAAGAAGGAAAGAAAAAGAAGAAGAAAAACATAGCTCGCAAGGTCGAAAACCTGCATTGGGCGCCTTGGCAAAAGTTAGAGTCTAAACAGTGAAGGTTAAAATACCCGAGTGTACCTTAACCGGAACTACGTAAGGCTTGATTCCCATGTTTGGGATACGTAGGCAACTTCATCTTGAAGTCCAGCCCCCAACGCTTCCATAGCGTCTCAGTCCATGTCATGGTTTTGATCACTCTCGCCTCCTCTGAATCCAACGTCTCGACTGCAGCAACCGGGAGCTACGTGATTAACTTCTTCTTGAAGTCCAACCACCAACACTTCCAGGTGACTGCGTCCAATATTGACTCAAACCGTCTTCGTCTCCTCCGCGTCCGAGGGTCCGATCGTCATCAACAAGGACTGGCTTGCAACATGCCGCAGCGTTATCCAAACAAGGGGCAACTTTCCGTTGCCATGCAGTGCCATAAGTTGCCCTGAGTTACCGTCCAAACCAGGGGCAACTTTCCGTTGCCTTATCCCCCTTTAAGCCAGGGGCAATTTTCCATTGCCTGCGATCCGAGGTTGCATATCTCGAGGGTAAGTTCCGCGCTCGTCGAGCGTTGACTGTTTGCAAAAATAGTTTTTGAAAATTTTCACTGAAGTTGACTTCTTTTCTCGAAAACTATTTCATTTTCAAAATCGGACCATGTTTGGACCCAAAAGGAGAATTTTCAATGCGCACAGCCTGATTCGCATGATTTTCAAATCAAAAATCGAATAAGTGTGTTGATCCGACTCTCATTTTTTGATCAAAACTGTTTTAGGAAGAAAACAAAAAATGGTCAAGATGACGAACTAGGGGCACAGTTGAGTCTTGTCTTCTGTCTTTCTCCCGTCAACATACTCGCCAGAAGGGCACCCTATTCACCAGAAGAAATAGTCGTGAACTAACAGTGTTGGGCGTGAACCCGCAACCTCTCGTTTACCTATCAACCACTCTGGGGAGGGATGAAAAAATGAGAGAATAAAGAATAGAGAGGTGTAAGTTGAGAGAAAAGTAAAAAAAGGGTTTTGAGAGAAAAACCGAGCCTGAGGGTCGAGTGATGTGAGTATCGCAAATCAGAAAGGGTGGGAAATAATATCCGGGGAACTGGCTCCTCGAGATTCAAGGTCTCTCCTCGTGTAAACATGTCCGTGTGTCATGTCTTTTGATTTGTCGGTTTCGGCTTTAGCTTTCAGCCTTTTCGAGTATGTCTGTCTCGTTGTGTTCAGGTTGTGTGCCTTTTGTTCTCTGTTAAGTCTCTCCGCTGTTTCTGTGGTAGGCTCGATACCCGGTTGAAAACCCTTCTTTATTTCAAAAAAAATCGTCTGTGCTCAGAATGTCGTGCCATTCTCTACATTCGTGCGAAGCAAGAGAAAGAAAGGAAAATTTAGGACATCCGAGTGTGTTTCAACTGTAACCGTGTCAGCTTTGTGGTCCGTCTTGTCAGATTGGGGCTGTTCGTTAGGGTTTGTTGTGTGCGGAATGAACCGAGTGCTGTGTTATGGGCTGTATGCAGATCAATCCCCAGTAGAGTATGGGCTGTATTATTCAGTTTGAGTAGTGGTTTGTATGAGTTGTTTGCTGTTAGTTGGTTGGTTATCCGATTATCATAGTGCAAATGCTCAAATTTTCAGACAACAGATCAATATCATTTACATTTGAGGTGTAATATGATGCAATGCAGTGCAAGGTATGAAATATACACAAATGTAAACACTTTTTCAGACAAAAAGTTTGTTTCATTTCATATAATCTTTTTCAAGTACAAATCTTGAGGGAAACAAAATCTGCCTGCGGCAGTACAAAATACTCTATCTACCAACAAAAGAGAAAAGTATAAGAAAAGAAATAAGAAAAACAGCAAAAGTCTGGGTCATCAGCATCATCAATGGCCTCGCACCGGAGGATCTGTCCTCGCCCTCTTCCTGGGCAGAAGTCCAGGAGCATCACCAGAAGTGTCACTGTCTGAGCCCGAGCCCGAGCTGCCCCCGGCCTCCTCCTCGGATGACTCCGCCCCCTCCTCAGACTCGTCATCTGGGACTGGAGCCCGCGGGTACTCCCGACATGAATGCGCCCCCCTCTGGTACGAGGATATGCTCTGCCATCCCGAGTAGAAATGGGAGGTCCAGCTGGAGCGCCACCCACCAGGGGAATCTGGAAGGGAGGCTGAAAAAGCATGAAAAGACAAATGCATCAGTATATTGAGCAGTGAATCAGTGCAGAATACAGTGTATGAGTACAGTGTATGTGAATGCCGTGAGCAGTGAATCAGTGCAGAATACAGTATATGAGTACAGTGTATGTGAATGCCGTGAGCAGTGAATCAGTGCAGAATGCAGTGTATGAGTACAGTGTATGTGAATGCCGTGAGCAGTGAATCAGTGCAGAATGCAGTGTATGAGTACAGTGTATGTGAACGCCGTGAGCAGTGAATCAGTGCAGAATGCAGTGTATGAGTACAGTGTATGTGAATGCCGTGAGCAGTGAATCAGTGCAGAATGCAGTGTATGAGTACAGTGTATGTGAACGCCGTGAGCAGTGAATCAGTGCAGAATGCAGTGTACGAGTACAGTGTATGTGAATACCGTGAGCAGTTTATCAGTGCAGAATGCAGTGTATGAGTACAGTGTGTGAGTGCCGTGAGCAGTTATCAGGTTTTGCGCAGTACATCAGATTGTATGAAACAGTCAGAGAAAACATACCGGAATGCTGTAAAGAGCCAAGATGTCGAAGGTCCGCTGCAGCATTCCCATCATGGAGGCATTCAACTCCACGGACTGCCGGGTGTACTCGGAGGACGCCTGCAAAAGTATCAGATGCATCAGTATTCTGTGGAATATCGAATAAACTGAAATGGAATGACAATGTAAGATACAAATGCAGTGATACGTACCGGAGGCAAGTCGGGAATACCGGCTAACTCATGACCAGCCGGGGGAGGAGCAAAGGGGATCTGAAAGGCCTCCCCACCCTGCCCTCTGTATGTCAGCATAGTGGGCAGAGCAGGCCAACCGGCCCCCCGTCCTCTCTGAACCCCGCCTCTGCCGCGGACTCGAGCCCTCCTCGGCGCTCCTCCTCCTACTCCTGCTCCGGCCGCCGGCGCCGCAGGTCTCTCTCTCTCAGCTCGGCGACCACTGCTCAGTGGCCGCATGATGAAGGTCCGGACGTACTCTGAGTAATCGCCCTCGCCTCTGAAGCTGTCCGCCTCCCAACCGATGGTGTAGTCCGCCATCTGCTCAGCGGTGAAACGCTCGGTGTCCCTCATATGCTCAGGAGGATGCACCGGGACTATCTGCTCAGGTAACCCTAAGGTCTGAAGCAAGAAGTGCTCGCCTAGGTACCAAGCCCGACAGACCGGGCCCTCCAGCAAAATCCGGTAATGCGAGGTCTCAAAGGTGCCAGCAAACCGATCCCGCACCATCGCTGGGAGAGGAGCCCACGGCTGCCAGGTGATCTGAAATTGAAATACAGTTTGTTATCTACTGGTATTGCAAAACATACAGTGGAGAAGTGAAGCTTAAATGAACTGCAAGTAAAACACCTCGGCAGGAGTAATGGTGTCGAAGTAGCGATGAAAGAAGATGAAAGTCTCTCGCGGCCTCCGGGCGCATCTCCGTCATAGCGGCGTGAGAAGGGAATGACTAGAGGAGTCTCCGTCTCCGGCACTGGCTCCAGCCTGGGAAAGTAGGCGTAAACCCATAATGCAAGACAGATGTCGGAACATTTATCAGATAAAACAGAATACAGAATAGAGCAGAAACAATAAAGCCGTGTGTTGCGCAGTGTGTTGAGCAGAGTATACCATGTGAACAGTGTATAGTAGAGATGTGTGTGCGTGTGTACAGTATACAGCAGTGTACAGTATACAGACAGGTGTAAATAGTACAGTGTGCAGAGTACAGAAAGTACAGAACAGAAATGTAAAGCAGAGGAGAAGGCGTACCTCCCAAGATCGCCAATAGCCTCGAGCAACTGCCCGCTGCCACGGGAGACTGAACTCATGTACCCGTAAGAGTGGCCAGAGCCGCACCACCCCAATCAAAACGCAAGATGTCTCGGACGTCCACCAGTGCGCTGAGTAGGCAGAGAGGCACGGTGTTTCGCCGGTCGGCGAAAAGGGTCGTCCCTAGCAAAACATCAAAAAGCCGCGTGTGTACTACTCTACAGCCGCTTCAGTCATCGGAGCCGTCGCCACCAACGCAGGTTGCACTCTGAACTGCACCTCGAACCAGGAGTAGCGGACAAAGCCTGGACGAGCAAGAGGTGGCGCCTCGCCAAGCAAGTAGATCTGAGCGGCGATCCACTCGTCTATGTCGGTGTCAAAGGGGATCGGATCACCCCCTACCCCGATGCCCGTGAGCACCGAGAAGTCGTAGGGAGTCATCGTCATGTCTCCCGCCACGGATAGGTGGAACGAGTCGGTGGTGTCCCACCACCTCTCTGCCAGGGAAGCTAGAAGAGGCCTGCAGGCAGTAAGCCGGGTCAGACCCCTGCAAAAGGAACCGAAGCCCGCATCGTCCACAATGCGTCGAACCGCCTCGGGAAGCTCCAAGTACCAATCTCGAGCCGCGACATTCCCATACCCGCGGATGGCATGGGAATCTCCCTGTTTTCAAACAAATAGTTGCAAAGCAATATGAGATGTATAGTTCTGAGGAAACATGTTAAAGTCGATACAGATATAGTGCATGTGTGCACATTTTTCAGATCCAAGTAGATATCAGGTTTCAGTGTACTACGGTGGACTACGGCCTGTGATGTGTCAGTGTGTTTGCGAGAGTCAGCATACAGATATAGTGCATGTGTGCACATTTTTCAGATCCAAGCAGATGTCGGGTTATAGTGTGCCAGTAGGTGAACTACAACGTATGATGCGTCAGCGTGTTGTGTGTGGTTCGGTTTAAATACAGTATACAATGTGTTTTCAGATTCGAATAAGTACCGGGTGTCGGTAAGTTTGCAGTGAAGTACGGTGTGTGCCGTGTTTGGGTGATTGAGACTAGTGCAGTGTGTGTGCATGTGTCCGTCTTAAACAGATATCAGTTGTAAGCATGATTGCAAATTGACTACAGTGAACAGTATATCAAGACCAAGCAGTTAAAGAACGGAAACAACTTTGGCAGTTAACAGTTCTACATTGCAGAAAGTAAAACAGAGAAGAGTGTTACCTCGGAAGCACCGAAGGATAGGTGAGAAGTCGGCTCGCGCAGGAGGAGCTCCGGGTCTAGCGCTCGGTCAAAGCCGCGGAAATGGCGGAGACCATCCGGAGGTAGCACATGAATCGCGGGATGGTATGTCGCCGGGTCGAAGGGACGCTCGCTCAATGGGAGGAGCTCGACCCCGGGATCCATCTCGTGATCCGGGGGAGTCCCGACGTGTGGAACATCGTCAGCCATGGCAATGGTAGTGAGAAAATGGCCGGAAAAGCCGGAATGTGAAGAGTCAACTCAAAAGTCAACCCCGAGCGGACCGAAAATGGCCGGGAAGGCCGGAAGATGCAAAGGCACGGAAATGAAGAGAAAATCAAGGGGAACAAGTCCTGAAAAAGTGGAAATATCAAAGGATGCTCCGAAACGGAATTTCAATCGGTGGAAAATGTCCGAAACACGAAGAAAATCGCGAATCCGACGACGAAACGGGCTTGGAACGCGAAGAAAACAAGGAAAAAGGGGAAGAAAGGCTCTAGAGAGAGGGAGAGAGTTTTCGGCGGTGGAGAGGTAAGAAAATAGGGTTTAGAAACCCTATTTTAAAAGACCCAAGTCGAAAAGTCGAAACTGCCCCCGATCAGCAACTTTGGCCGATCGGCACTACTTTGTGCCGGTCGGCACAATATTGTGCCGGTGGAACTTTTATGCAGCCGGTGGCCAGCCGGTGGCCACCTAGTCCAGCCGGTGATGTTCCTACAGCCTTGTTTAGGTCATGTGGTAAGTTTCTGGTCTTCATAGCTCAAGAAAATGCAAGAGAGTGCATCTCCGAAGCTCAACCGGCCTCCGTTTCGACCTCGGACCGTGTCTTCTGTGCGTAGCACTCAGATTCAAGCAAGGATTGTATCCTTTTGTATCCTTTTGTCTTTTACAAGATTCAAAAGTTGCCCCGTGTGCGTTGCACGCATCCATCACATTGTCCGGTGCGTCGCATCGCGCCGTCTTGCACGTCCCTTGCGACTTGCACCGTTTTGCACTTTCGTGTGGCATGCATGTCATACTTGCATTTTTTTTTCCATCCAATGAGGTACGTGTGCCTCATTTTGCATTCCATTGCATCTCGAGGTACGCGTGCCTCGTTTTGCATTTCTTTTTCCATCCAATGAGGTATGTGTGCCTCATTTTGCATTCCATTGCATCTCGAGGTACGCGTGCCTCGTTTTGCATTTCATTTTCCATCCAATGAGGTACGCGTGCCTCGTTTTGCATTTCATTTTCCATCCAATGAGGTACGTGTGCCTCATTTTGCATTCCATTGCATCTCGAGGTACGCGTGCCTCGTCTTGCATTTCTTTTTCCATCCAATGAGGTACGTGTGCCTCATTTTGCATCTATTGCATCTCGAGGTACGCGTGCCTCGTTTTGCATTTCTTTTTCCATCCAATGAGGTACGTGTGTCTCATTTTGCATTCCATTGCATCTCGAGGTACGCGTGCCTCGTTTTGCATTTCATTTTCCATCCAATGAGGTACGCGTGCCTCGTTTTGCATTTCATTTTCCATCCAATGAGGTACGTGTGCCTCATTTTGCATTCCATTGCATCTCGAGGTACGCGTGCCTCGTCTTGCATTTCTTTTTCCATCCAATGAGGTACGTGTGCCTCATTTTGCATTCCATTGCATCTCGAGGTACGCGTGCCTCGTTTTGCATTTCTTTTTCCATCCAATGAGGTACGTGTGCCTCATTTTGCATTCCATTGCATCTCGAGGTACGCGTGCCTCGTTTTGCATTTCTTTTTCCATCCAATGAGGTACGCGTGCCTCGTTTTGCATTTCATTTTCCATCCAATGAGGTACGTGTGTCTCATTTTGCATTCCATTGCATCTCGAGGTACGCGTGCCTCGTTTTGCATTTCTTTTTCCATCCAAGGAGGTATGTGTGTCTCATTTTGCATTCCATTGCATCTCGAGGTACGCGTGCCTCGTTTTGCATTTCTTTTTCCATCCAAGGAGGTACGTGTGCCTCATTTTGCATTCCATTGCATCTCGAGGTACGCGTGCCTCGTTTTGCATTTCTTTTTCCATCCAATGAGGTACGTGTGCCTCATTTTGCATTCCATTGCATCTCGAGGTACGCGTGCCTCGTCTTGCATTTCTTCTTCCATCCAATGAGGTACGTGTGCCTCATTTTGCATTCCATTGCATCTCGAGGTACGCGTGCCTCGTTTTGCATTTCTTTTTCCATCCAATGAGGTATGTGTGCCTCATTTTGCATTCCATTGCATCTCGAGGTACGCGTGCCTCATTTTGCATTTCATTTTCCATCCAATGAGGTACGCGTGCCTTGTTTTGCATTTCATTTTCCATCCAATGAGGTATGTGTGCCTCATTTGCATTTCATTGCATCTCGAGGTACGCGTGCCTCGTTTTGCATTTCATTTTCCGTCTAATGAGGTATGCGTGCCTCATGTCCATTTCAGTATTGCGTCTTGAGGTATGTGTGCCTCGTTTTGCATTCTATTGCATCAATGAGGTACGCGTGCCTCATTTTGCATTTCATTGCATCTCGAGGTACGCGTGCCTCGTTTTGCATCTCATTTTGCATTTCATTGCATCTCGAGGTACGCGTGCCTCGTTTTGCATCTCATTTGCATTTCATTGCATCTTGAGGTATGCGTGCCTCACTTTGCATTTCATTTGTATTTCATTTTGCATTGCATCTTGAGGTATGCGTGCCTCACTTTGCATTTCATTTGCATTACATTTTGCATTTTGCATCCATGAGGTATGCGTGCCCCATCTTGCATCTCATTTTGCATTTTATCGCGCTATTTTGCGCACCTCATTGTTTTTTTGCCACGGTCTGACGAGACCTTAAACACGCCCCCACGGTCTGGCGAGACCTTAAACACGCACGGTCTAGGAGACCTTAAATCCTCGAGAGGTGCAAGACCTTCGGTGCATTGAGGTGTGCACCCCATCGCATTCGGCATGCATCATATCGCACTATCTTGTGCACTCGCGTTGTCTAACACACCGCGCTGTTTTGCGCATCTCATTGCATTTTGCATGCATTCAATCGCGCTATTTTACGCATCACACTGTCTGGTGCACCGCATCCTGATTCATGCATTGCCCCTCCGGTCTGGCGAGACCCTAAACACGCACGGTCTAGGAGACCTTAAATCCTTGGGAGGTGCAAGACCTTCAGTGCATTAAGGCGCACAACTCATTGCATTGTTATGCATCTCAAAAGCCGCGCATTAGCGCGCATTTCAAAAAAATCATGCATCACCTGCATTCAAAAAAAAAACAAGGGAAACATGCATTGTCATGCATCGCGTCACGGTCTAGGAGACCTTAAATCCTCTGAAGGTGCAATTCCTTCGGTGTTTGTCGTGCCCGAACGACTTTCGGTGGTCTGGTAAAGCCACCTGTCTGTGTTTGCAGTGAGTTCCTAAGAGACCAACTGGGACGGTGAAAACTAGAGTTTGAATGGCTTATGCCTAGAACGCAAAGGTTCGGGATTTCTGAGACTAAAGTCTGGTTTAAATACCCAGGGGGTGCACCCTCGGCTTGAAATCTGTATGGAAGCCCCATAGGTTGAGGCGGCGTGTCTATGCCTCAATTCTGGATACTGAACCAACCTAGTGTATCGCCTTGTTGGTAAGATAGGGAAAGCTGCGATCGTAGTCGTTGCATCCTAGTACATATCTCATGCATCATTTGTAAATATTGCATATGTCATGCATTTCAAAAAACAACAAAAACAAAAAAAACACATGCATATGTCATGCATATCATTATAGTATAGTGTATATGTCATGCATTTTCTGTAAATATCCATTCCATTGCATATTTGTAGATATTGCATTATAGTTGCATACATCCATTGCATCACTTCCATCCATGGCTTGCGCCTTTCCAGGTTGAGCTTGGTCTGGTATGTGCCCCTACTTTTCACATCGAAGCACGGTTTTGTGTACGCGCCTATTCCTTGATGAGCTTGGTTTGAGGGTTGCGGCACATTTTCTGTGTTAGACGCGGTTCGTATGCGCACATGCCTTTCCTAGGCAAGATTCGGTTTGGCCCGCGTGACATATCCGTTGTAGATATTACATTGTAGTGTAATTGTTGCATCCGGCATTAGGATCATTGTTCTTTCCTCAGCGGGTCGTTTCCCCACTTATGTCATTCCACCCAATACTTGTTCTTATGTCCGTGCGAAGACTCATAGATCAGACATCGTTCTATGGGAGACGAACTTGTTACCTCCATCAATCTATTTGACATATGTGTGGTTTCGAATCGCTCACGATTGAATCATGATTCAATTGCTTCGCATGTAGTTTGTATCGTTTCAATTGCATTGCATTATCATTTGCATTGTTCATACATAGTTTTGTATATATTGCATATCATCTTGCATTCATTTCGCATTGTCATGCATATTGCTAACAATATCATACCTGCTAAGTTTGCTTTCTTTGCAGGCACGATATTGTATGTACGGCTCATTTGAGGCCGGTGCAACCGGAAGAGCCGCACAGGTATTGTATTCTCCGAGTGAGACGTATTGAGAATTGCATAATTCTCTTACATCCTTTCTGCGTTGTAGTGTAGATTGGCGTATGCTAGCTTATAACTATCGCATGCGTGCTTCATTACAGCTTTCTTTGCATGATCATAAGTTATGCTCGGCCTTTTGCATCGTTAGTTACATCTTGCCCCCGCCTACGGGCGCATACCTTATCTGCGGCTTGTATGCCTGTGTCTGAACTACGCTGGTTTGATTCCTAAAGGGATACGTAGGCAGCTTGCGAGTTCAACCATTTGCGCTTTGTATGTTTGTCCAAGTCTTCGGCCTTGTCAAAAATGGGTCGTCTCTGGGCTTTGACATTCACTCCCGTCATTGTTATGACTTTTCGAGTTCTGTCAAAGAGGGGCAACTGTAGACACCCCATTTTTGACCGTCCTCAAGACTTGGACGTCACCGCTTAAACACTCGGTGATTATCCATGTTTGTGTTTGTTTGGAGTTCCCGGAGTTCTCGGCTACGCGCCTTGCCTCAGGATCTTCGAACTCGACTGTTTTGTGTCTGGTTTTGTACCAAACACTTGTGTTTTGCCTTGGAGGGGCAGGGAATGCCTTCAGAGGCATCCCCACACACCACCGGCACTAGCTAGAGGCCACCAGCTGGTTTTTCTTGCCACCGGCAATATATATTGCCGGTCGGCACTCTTTGTTGCCGGCCGGCACTCAATTTTGTCAAAATGACATTCTTTGCCGGCCGGTTACTGTGCAGTTGCTTTTTTAGATATTTGAAACAGCTGTATGGCTTTGGCTTCCCCTCCATACACGTGTATGGAGGGATGCCTCTCTTGTTAGCTTAGGGACTAAGCTACAAGATTGGCTCTTCTATAAGAGGAGGCTTTCTCTCCCTTGTTCTAGGGTTAGAAAATTTTGGTTAGAAAGGTGAGAGGGAGCTCTGGTTTTAGGGTTAGGGTTCAATACATATCCTATATCTATATTTCCCTCTTGTTTGTACACTAGGTGTTTGTGACTTACTATTGCTCATCAACACCTAGTGTTTCACCTTCCTTTGGTTACTGAGGTTCTAAGGGCTGGTTCTTGGAGTTTTTGACTGGTTTGGAGCTCAAGGAGGCAACAAAACCACCATTGTTGAAGAAAGGCTTCAAGGGTAAGAAACTAGTCTTTTATTCCCCATTCTTGCACTCCATTTTTACATAGCTTAGAACTGTTTTTGTGCTTGGTGATCAACACATAAAAGTTCTGTTTTTTGGTCTTCTTTATTGTTGGTTAAGAGTGTTTTGTGCTTTGGGAGGGTTTGACCACCCTTAGGCCTTGAAAAGGCCTCATTTTGTGCTATTTTGTTAAGATCCGGGATTTTGGTGCTTGGGTCTCTTCACCACTGAAATCTTGAGGGATTTCAGTGGTGTAGATGATGCCTTGAAGTCCTAAGAAGGAGAGGGTCACCCCTTCTCCTTATTGTTCTTGAAAAGGACAAGTTTTGGCCTCTTGAGGAAGCCTATGTTCAAGTGTGTGTTGAGCATGTGTGGACTATTATTCATGCTTAGGATACCATGATATAACATGATTTTAAGTTGGTTTTGGTCACTTATGCATGCTTAGTATAGTTGCCATGTAATGCCTTGTATTGCCTTAACATGCCTTAGGTTGTTAGCCCTAATTTGAGCATGCTTTAGGCTTAGATTTGTGAATGTTTTGTGCTTATTTTGCCATGTTTTAGCTCTGTCCATAGTCATTTGGTTGATCTTGGCATGCATTATATAGCCCCTTTGCATTTTAGGCTTGCTAGCCTTTGAGCACGCATGTGTAACATGTGTTGCTTACCTCATTTTGATGGTTTGGAATCATCTAGCATGTCATTACAGTCCCTTTGGTGTGCTTGTATGCTTGCCTTAGTTGTCTCTTTAATGCTTTGAAAGCATGTGTTGCATGCCCTTTGTTTTGGTCATTATGCATGCCTTTGAATTTGAGCTCTTAGATGCCATCTAAGTAGCCTTTTGGCTCTGTTTTAACATGCTAAAAACCTGTTTTTAGTTGTTTAATGCATGCCATAATTGTCTTGCATAAGTATAGTTCAATGCCTCATTGACTTGCTTTAAGTCTTGGGCCATTTGCATGCTTTGTTTGGCCTACCTTGAGTTGGTTTAGCATCATATTTTGCACGATTTCAGAGCTTTTTATGCATGCTAATCATCCATGTTATCTCTTTCAAGTGTGCTTGAGAGTAGTTTGTTTAATACTAAGTTGTGTGCCTTAACATGTGTGTATGTGCATGTGTGTTTAGCTCTCATACTTAGCTTTTTGGCTACTGATTTTAGGCCTAGTTTGAGTTGCCTAGATCATGTTTAAGTCCACCCCATTGTTTGGTTTACATATTTGTCTTGTAGGCATGTTTGCATATTAACATCCTTACATTACATTGTCCGTGTTGCATGCTAGCCAATATGTTTAGGATTTCATTGCATTCACGTGCATGCTAGGCCTCTTGAGATAAACATGATAGAGGTTGGCACCCTTGTTTGTTTATATGGTTTGCATGCATTTGAAATTGAAAGTTGCATACTTGGTTCTTCGGGCCATCATGCATGGAAATGCGTGATTGGTGGCCCGAGAATCGAGGCACATCCTCCTTTGAGTCATAAACATGATAAGGAATGTGTTTGGTGCATACATGCTTTGAATTGCATTGCCATGCAAGTTTTGCCCTCTGCTGCTGTGAGTTGCAGGTTCTGCAGGCATTTAGTGCCGGCCGGCAGTTTTTAGTGCCGACCGGCAGTCAATATGCAGCCGATGGATCAACCTAGTGCCGATGAGCTCAATCCACTGCCGATGGAAGTTATGTGCAGCCGGTGATGATCTCCAGTTCCCAAGGAAGTATTCCTGAGACTTTGGCAGTCTTCAGAGGAGTATAGCAGGGGAAACAGAGGCAGGCTAGGCATGGCAGTGTAATCCCGAGCAGGACCCGAGCACGTGCTGCAATTGGCTCTCCTCCCGAGGCGTTTACTGTTTTCCCTTAGATTAATTAATTTGTTAATTTAATTTATTTGTAATATTTTAATTAGCTTGCGTAGTTAATTATCTGTATATTCTTTTGGTCCCTCCGAGCGAGGGCATAATTGTAATAAGTGTGGGTGAGTGTGTGTATGTCTTCCAACCCCCACTTCTTTCTTCCCTTTTATTTACCTGCTTATGATGGTAGATTAGGGCACGTTTATTTTTAGCATACCTTATGTAATGCATGCGTGCATCCATGCATTTGTTAACATGCACCGGGCTCGGTACATCATACAAACTGCATCGTACTTTCAATTCCAAATTGAATACGTGATAGTTGTAGCATTTCACATGTCATTTTAGGGTTAGCCGAGCCTACTCTAAATTGCATCCTTGCCTGTGTTGCATTAGCCACTCTAACATGAACTAGGACACGCATGTTTGCTAACTAGTTCCTCGTTTTGGCACGGAGTACGATGTAAGTATTTTACGCTTTAGCACACCACATGCGTGTGAATGTTAACATGACAGTATGACTACCATGTGGCTAAATGCTTATATGATATAACTGTTTGAATGCCTGTGGGTGCAGGTTGGGTTGCTTGAGTTGGAAAACTCATTGAAATCTGTATTTTAGCCTACTTGCGAGTAGCAAAACCCGAAACGCTTTCAAAACAAACGGGTATGCAATGATTATTTCCGAATTAGGCAATCTAGTCTATACTTGTTTTGCTGTGCGCATAACGTAGTAAAACTAGGCTAATAACCGGTATAAGAGCATGTAATGTTTTCAAAATCGGATATCACGGTTAGTAGAGGCCGGTCTTCAGACTGGGCGAAAGGGGGTGCTCATAGCTGACCTTCCCCGATCGTACCCAAGCTCCCGAGCCAAGACATTTGGTGATGACGGACACGTGGCCTTCGGCACCGAGTCAGGGTTTCCTAAATTCCCCCACAAAAAATATTTAGGTGGCGACTCTGTAATATGGCAAAGCAGTCCATGTTTGGCCCTACTTTTCAAAAATCTGTTTTCTCAAACGATTTGCCAGAGTTGGACTCTTTGGTTCAGATTTAGAACCGCAACACAAAAAAGGAGAGTCCGAACTGTAGCCGAGGTCCCCCGCGGGCATGTTACAATATGCAAAGCAAATTTGAAATGAGTATGATAAGAAAGTTGACATACTTTCTCGGATTGCAAATAAAACAAACTCAAGATGGCATTCATCTATCTCAAGCCAAATATATCAAAGATTTCCTCAAAAGGTTTGAAATGGATTTGTCCAAACCTACAGCAACTCTTATGAGCACATCGATTAAAATGGACAAAGAAGAGCAAGGTAAACTAGTAGACGAAAAGAAATATCGAGGTATGATTGGTTCCTTACTCTATTTAACAGCTAGTAGGCCCAATATTATGTTTAGTATTTGTATGTGTGCTCATTTTCAATCATCTCCAAAAGAATCACACGTCACCGCAGTAAAACGCATTTTCAGATATCTCATTGGCACTCCACTTATGGGGCTTTGGTACCCTAAAACAAATGTTCTTGATCTTTATGGTTATTCAGATGCCGACTTTGCAAGATGTAGACTTGACCGTAAAAGCACTAGTGGCACTTGTCATTTTCTTGGAAATTCACTCACATCTTGGTTTTGTAAAAAACAAAATTCTGTGCTTTATCTACAGCTGAAGCGGAATATATTGCCGCCGCTTGTTGTTGTGCTCAAATGCTTTGGATAAAACAACTTCTTGATTTTGGACTTCACTTTTATCACATACCTATTAAATGTGATAACACTAATGCCATTAATTTAAAAAATCTCATACAACACTCACGCACTAAATACATTGAAATAATGTATCACTTTCTACGAGATCATATACTTAAAGGTGACATTAAACTCGAATTTGTGCCTATAAGTCAACAATTGGCCGATATCTATTTACAAAACTCGTGAAAAACACTTCTTAATGCTCTCTTTTTGAAACTTATACTTGAAAACTTTAAATATTTGTCATCATCAAAAAGGGGGAGATTGTTAGCCCCAAGTTATTCAAATTAAATTCGTATTGATTTGAATATTGACAAATATTTTGATTTCATTTTGTCATTCAAAGTTTTCAAAATAAAAATATACAAATTGTGCGTCAATGGTTATAAGAGTTATATAATTGTAGAGTATTGTTTTTCAACCCTTGAAAACAAAGAATTAACACTTGCATACAAAAGATATTCTTTCTTAAAACAGGCACAAGGGTCGACACTAGAAATGAAGCTCAAAATGCCTAAGTGTTCCAGCTGAAAGGGTCGACACCAAAAACAACAAGGGGTCGACACCGAGAATGATAGGGGTCGACACTTAGAACACCTGGAACTCAACTCAAAGAAGAAAAGAAAGCAAAAGGTCGACACCTAATCTGCAGGCGTCGACACCTGTAAATCTGGGTCTAAAAAATTCCACCTGCCAAATCAGATCCAGACTGTTGCAGATCATTTCTCAGCCATTTTTTCATATTTATGTGCAAAATACGTCATATCTTTTGACCACTAAGTAGGTCCTCTGGCGCCATATCTTCTCCAAGAAGTTGACTTATGAGGTTGAGCATTAAATAAAAAGTTTATGCATTTAATGAATCCTCTCTTCCCAAGACCAGCCTACAGTCTGTGTTCTTCTTGTTCTGATCAAACACAGCTGGAGCAAATCCTTCATGATCTTCTCCAACGGATAGGAGATCAAATCTCCTCTCTCTCTAACAGCTAAAAGCCATCAATATTATATATATGGAGGTCTTCTTGTTCATTCAATACACTTCTTTAATACAACAAGCCTAGAGCATTCAACAGCAATTAAGAACTTTTAATATACTCCATTTGTACTTCCATTTTCATGTCTAAGTGAGTCTTAAATTACTTGAGAGCTTATACTTTCATATCCATCTTTTGTGAGATAATATTTGTAAAAGAGGATGATTGTACCTCTTATTCTTGTTCCTTATTTTCTAAGTGACACACTTGTAAAGTGAGGCATTTAGCTGAGAGGTCCTCAACAGATTGAAGTAAGTCCTTGTAAAAATCCATAAGCTAGGTGAAGCTTGGTGGTGCATCTATTCATAGTGAAGAAATTCTCAAGAAGATCTCTTAAGGAGTGGACGTAGGCCGGTGAGCCGAACCACTATAAATCCTTGTGTCGAGCTCTTTTTTCATTCCCTTTTATTTTATGTGCATTCATTTATTGTCATCTGCTTTTAATCACTTGGTCTTTGCAAATTTATTTTCAGATCAAATTTTTAATTACCCAATTTACAACCCCCTCTTAGGTTGCCTGCTTAGCTCGCGAAGGTCCAGGGGACAGCGCCACGGCAGGGTTGAGGAGCAGCGCCCCCGAAGCAAAATGCAAAAATGCATTCAAAGTTGCCTATTTGCTCGAGCGGCCGTTTGTGCACTCGAACGGAGGATCCTTGGTTCCAAAAGTTTGATTGCCTGCAAAAATACTAGGAGATGTTTTTTCTCGCTCGAGTGAAATTTCCTGCACTCGAGCGTTGGTCCGCTCGAGTGGTCATTCTTGCGCTCGAGCGGAGATCGCGGAACAATTTGCTATAAATATGTGTTTTAGTCAAATTTTAGGGTTATGCTTCCAAATCTTCTTCTTAGACATTAGAGTTTATATCTGAGGCTATTTTGCTAGTTTTCTTTGATGTTTGATTGAGTATTCAACTCATGGTTTAAAAAGTATACATCAAAAGATTGTTTGTTTATTTTATACAAAAGAGAGTGTTTATCTTCGGTGGATTCTGCGAAATTCGGGCCTGAAGCTTTAATGGATTCTGGCGTGGCTCATTGTCATAATTCAACATTGGCGTTGTGGATTCAACATTGGGTAAGACAGTTCCAAGGTGAAGACTATGGTGGAAGAGGCATATAGGGGTCGGTTCAATTCAAGTGTAAATTCGCTAGGTAATTGAGAGTGCACTTGTGTAATTCCTTTTGTCTTCTAAGTGGATTGTTTTGTGGCTTTGGCTCGTGGTTTTTTATCACAATTGGAGGAGCTACAATTATGGTTTTTCCACATTAAAATCGTTGTGTCGATTTGTCTTGATTGTTTGATTAGGATTGATATTTACTGCTTAAAATTGATACATAATCACAAATCAATATCTAGGGGATTTCTAGATTTTTCGCAAATCAATCATATGATTAATGATACTGTTTCAAAATTTTCATTTTATTCAAATTAAATGAATGATTGAGACGGATTTTGATAAACTTTTATAATATAGAAAAATGATATATAAGTCTATTTTTAAAATTTATTTTTTGATTTAATGATGTGTAAATGAGATGATTCATTAAAAAATTAAAAGATATATGATACTGTTTTAGATATTCTAAGATAATGCCATGTCATAAGATTTAAAAAAGTTGGTCTAATTTTTTGACCTAAGTAACATTACCCTCTATATAAATGTGGGTTGTTAATAGATCATTATTGGATTGTGGGTCAAGTTTGTTAACGGTTGACATGTCTTTTTAAAAGGGTTAGATGGGTTCAGCCTAAATATGAACTGTCTAATAAATGTATTTGTTGTGGGAATTGAACAATAATTATTCTAAATCAATTTTATAGAATAAAAATATTAAACAAAACAGATTCTGAAAATTGGTTTTTTACAATTTGATAAAACTATATATATATATATAGATAACAAAATAAGAAGAAGATAAAGAAAAGCATTCAGAAAATAACATGTGTAATTGTAAGAGATACGTCAAATATGCTGTCCTAAAGTCGTTATGTGCTCTCTTCATGTAGATTTAAACGATCACAAATGACTCCAAGATATAATTCAAAACTTCATAGGATCTAACACAATGCATAGTTGCACTAGAAAAATTTTCCAAGTATGTATCAGTTGCCCAAAAATATGGAATATAAAAATACAGTAAAGAGGAGAGAGAGAGAGAGAGAGAGAGAGAGAGAATATCAGAGAACGTTGTATATATTTTTTTCCTAAGTTAGAGTCTTATTTAAATAGGCTCTTTGATGTCTATTGGGAACAAACACATCCTTTATTTTGAAACCAAACAGTTGTTTCAAATTCAAACAAATAAGACTGTTAAAAGAAATACATAAATAAATAAATACAAATAAAAATAAAATAAATACAAATAAAATTTTGAAACTTTTATGTTGTGTTTGGTTGGGGGATTTAAAAAGGAAACGAGAGAAGGTGTGTGAAACTAGGTGAAATGTATGTATATTTTATCCACATTTCACATACCTTGTCATTTTCCCTTTCTAAATCCTTTCCAAAATCCTCTAACCCAACACGCCATTAGGAAATTTCAAACAATCTCCCACAAGATTCAAAACTTTGTAAGACATCAAATAAATACAAAGATAATAACAATATGGGCAGTACTAAAACCATACAATGGGCGTAGGTTGAACCTCATTTAGTGTTAATAGTTTCATTCTGAAAGAATCTTACTAATTAGGTCTTGAACTAAATCCCTTTTACCAGAATTCCACATGTCACACATATGGTATGATACATAATTGTGGTGCGGGTTAGCATTATTAGCAGCCATGTGCTCAATCTTGATTCTCATGAGAGTTTTACAGAACATCCTTATTCTTACGGTCGTGGCTTTATGGCGTTCTCACTTAGGTGAATCCTCTAAATATAGAAGTGACGGATGTTTATCGCGAGAGTATGCCTGCCTTAGATTCATTTAGAGTAAGTATTCTTCCTTAACCATCACATTTACATCAGCACTGATATCTTAGGGATTAGCAGGAGAACATAAATAATAAATTTAATAAAAGTCTCATTATTTAAAGTGCTGGACTGTAACAACCCTCATCACTGATCACTGATTAATTGCCAATTACTGCTAAACTGAGAATGATTATAATTGACAATTGAATTGATTGAAATACTGAACTGACTGATTGACTGTATCTGTTTAAGTGCATTCTATCTGTTGATCGTTTGATTATCTATTCATGTCTTTGTGTTTAAACTGCAAATTGAAGGCCTTATCGATGGCCGAATCTGAAATTGATTGATGTTCTGTGTTCATTAGAATTCATATGATTTTATGATGTATTTAATTGAAAATTGATTTGGAATGACTAAATTAGATTAAATATTGATAAAATGCACAAATTAGACTTAATTACTATTTTGCCACTTAGTGGCCCACTATCTAAACCTTTTTGAAGCCTTGTTATACACTTAGCAAACATTTCCTCAGCTCATTTTGAGAGCATAGCCGACCATAGAGAGAGAGAGGAAGTGAGAGAGTGAGTTCATCTTGCTTCATCTTGAATTGGGTTGAAAGACTTGAAGAAATTGTAGGAGATTTGCCTTCTTGAGCCTCTAGACTTGTATTTGAGGACCTAGGTAAGGAATTCAACCTCTCATTGTTGTCTTTAAGTTGATTCTTGCATGATTCATGTCAAATTGTAGAGCTAAGGCATGATTTAGTTCTAGCATGTTGAATTGAAGCTCATTCCATGCATGCATGTGTGTATATTGAAGAGTTTGAGTTGTTTTTCATGGCAAAAGGTTACATGCATGCTCATATTTATGTTTAAGTCCATGATTTCATCTTATTTTGAAAAGAATGAGCTCATTAGAGCATGTATTGAAGCTTTAAATTGGTTTGAATTCATGCATGCCATGTTTGAATATTGTTCATGAAATTTGGTTTGAGGATGAGTTTAATTAAACACCCTTGGGCCTTGGCTTTTTACAAATTGACCTTTGAAATATAATATATCATGTGTTTACAAGTGTTTTTCCAGAAAATAGGCCCAGGAGGATCGAATTTGGTGTTTGAAAACATGATTTTGAACTTGGAGCTCAAATCTGGATTTTCCAGATTTTGGTCTTCTGCTTGAGCGAGGAGAACGGTGCTCGAGCGGGAAATTCGAGCTCCCAGTACTTTGCACTGTTCATCAGTCCGCTCGAGCGAAGGAATGTACGCTCGAGCGGAGAATTGGGTGACACGCTTGAGCGGGCGTCGAGCGTGAATTTCACCTATCCAGTACTTTTTGGTCCGCTCGAGCGGGTAAGTTGACGCTCGAGCGGGGACCTTTGTTTGCTTATCCGCTCGAGCGGAGTAACCTACGCTCGAGCGGACCCTGTTTCACTGAAAATTCTGAAAATATTCTCTGAATATATCTTTGCATCCTCATCCCATCCTAGGCATTCTTAGGCCTAGTTTAAGACATCTTAATGAGAATATAGATGTAGAACACACCGAGGCAATTAGGGATTAAACTATTATTATTCTTCCCAACTGTGTAGCTTAGTATGTGTTCATTCTGTACTGTTTAGGGTTGGCATTTCGAGGAGACGCTCTAGCCTACTGTAGCCCAAAACTCTGTGAGTAACAACTGTGTAAAGATATGTTCAAAATGATTATCTTCTGAACAATTGAACTGTACTGCTTTCTGAACTGTTACTATTAACTGAATGAATGTATGTCCTATATTCTAAACTGTATTGTGGCATCTCTAGCAACTACTGTTACTGACTGTTACTGTTACAGAGATCTCTGTCGGTTCCCTCGTTGGAACCACTACTGTTTACTGATTGATGGCCATCATTGACTGTTCGGTCTTTTAGACCTACTGTTTACTGTACTGTTATGCTAATGGATGTACCACATATGACTGTTTACTGTACTGAACAACTGATATACTGATTGAAATGAACCGTTTTCATTACTGTAAGGACATTCATTCTAAACCCCTTTACGCATTATGTTATTCACTGGGCTTTAGCTCACTGCTCATATATATATGTAGGTGTACAGGCACCAGACCGGAGCTAGGAGCGTGGGGTAGACTCCCCTTTTTGTCAAGCCAACCACTGTGCCTCACTGCGAGGTTCCGAGCCTGTCTAACAAAGGCTATGGGGGTGTTTTAGTTTTTCCCCCTTCTGTTTTGTTTTGTAATGACTGTATAGACTGTTACTGTACTGTTAATAGGGATTTGGTCCTTGTTCTGAATGACTGTAAATATTGTGTATATTGTTCTGTACTGTATATATATATATATATGTATGAAAGGTCTTTTTGCATACAGACTGTCACAACTCATTGGATATTGTTTATTTATTGTATTGGCTTCCGCCATGCCCCTGTACTCTGTTTTACTGTTTTACTGTTAAGCAGGCTTTCGATAATCTCGGATTACTGGCCGGTTACGGTGCTAAACCCATAGGGGCGGGTTTGGGTCGTGACATGGACTATGAGTCACACTATAAGAATTGTTCC